>JZKD02S1434888.1:979807-998873 GCA_000966675.3 Picea glauca
AATATTCCTTCTTGATTTTGTCACCTTACTTTATCATTTCTTGATTTTGTCACTTTTATTTATTATTTAAATAATCCACCTTGACTTTGTCACTTTAATTTATCATTTAAATAATGATTTCTTCTTTTAGGTCAATTCAACTTCTTTGACCTTGGGGGCTTCAGTCCTTCATCTTCGTAAGGCCATAACTCTCAAACCATGAGGAGTTATGTGACATTCCACATACCACCGAAAATGGCATGACAAGCACTATCCATTTAGGATAGTTTCCCCAACAATTTCCTTGATCTTCATCTCATTATTACACATACAAGCATGGCTCCTCCAACCATTCTTCTAGGATAACTCAATCCATAAAGAATCTTCCCATGAGGGATTTCACCATAAGGGGACCACTTTGGAGTTCATCCATTTGTGCACCTTATCAATCATGATAAGAAAATAATGAGATCAAGGGTCCTACAACCATTCTTCTAGGATAACTCAATCCACAAAGCGTCTTCCTATGAGGGCTTTCACCATAAGGGGACCACTTTGGAGTTCATCCATTTGTGCACCTTATCAATCATGATAAGACAATAATGAGTCATCTATACATTTTTCCAACAATGCCTCATATACCAATGAAACTACAACGATCCATCTTCATCATGTATTAATGACAACTCATTGATCCATCTTCATCATATCAATGAAAACTCATTGATCCATCTTCATCTATGCATTTTCATCTAGGAAAATACATATTATATTACATCAATCATCAATCAATCACTTGACATCAATCAATCAAACCATTGGCATCAATGACACCATGATCCAACAGTTATGTGGCATTCCACATACCGCCATAAATGGAATGACATGTACCATCCATATAGAATAGTATTACCTGAAAATATATCAAAAATCATACCATTATCCATCAAACAAACTTGGGTCCATTACCCAAAGCCGGGTTCTCCAACTTCTCAGGGCCATAACTCTCTAACTGTGAGGAGTTATGTGATGTTCCACATACCACCGAAAAGGGAATGACAAGTAATATCCATATAGGATAGTTTCACTGACAAATTCACTGAACTTCATCTCATTATTCCAAAAATAAGAATGGATTCTCTAACCATACTTCTAGGATAACTCAATCTGCAAAGCACCTTCCCGTGAGGGATTTCACCATAAGGGGACCACTTTGGAGTTCATCCATCTGTACTTCTTATCAACCATGACAAGACAATAATGAGTCATATTTACATCAAAAAAAATTGGGTACATTACCCAAACCTTTGTGATATTGGTTTTTCTTCACGGGTTGACATCAATAATAACCAACCTTAATCAACAATATCCCCCTTTGGCATTGATGGAAACATTCTAATGCAATACTGAAGTCATATCACTCATGCTCCCCCTGGAACCATGCCTCTGTCCTTTGCATCTGTGTGACCATTTCTCCCCCTTGAATCATGCCTCTGTCCTCTGCATCTTATAAATCTCTCCCCCTTTGTCATCAATGGAAAAGGTATCTTTCCATCTGGGGATGCTCCCCCTAACTGAACTTTCCTCTTATGGTGCTTCCTTGTGTACATATAAGACATATACGATAAGTATTCAAAAGAATTCATTTTGGAGTAGAAATAACTCCGAGTCTCTAGCGAAGATACTCAAAGGATTCCCGTGGAAGTGGTTTTATAAAGATGTCTTCCACTTGTTCTTTTGTGCCCACATACTCAACTCTGATGTTCTTTTCTTCAACCTTCTCCCATAGAAAGTGATACTTCATTGGAATTTTCTTTTTCTTGGAGTGCATCATTGGGTTCTTTGAGATACTGATGGTGCTTGTATTATCGCAATATATTGGAATGGGCTCATCATACTCAACCTGTATATCTGTCAAAGTTTGTTTCATCCAAAGAACTTGTGTACAACATGTTGCTACAATATACTCTACCTCGGTTGTAGATAGAGATGCTGATGATTGTTTCTTGCTTAGCCATGATACTAAACACTCACTCAAGTAGAACATTGCTCCATTGGTGCTTCGTTGGTCATCAATACAACTTGCCCAATTTTCATTTGTTTATGCAATAAGAGATAGATCATTTCCTTTGGGATACCATAATCCGAAATATTTTGTTCCTTTGAGATATCTGAAAATTATCTTCACTGCTAATACATGTGATTCCTTTGGTGCTGCTTGAAATTGTTCCACCTGTCCAACTATATGCATTACATATGGTCTAGATGTTGTCATAGTTGCCAATCATTGACCTATATTGCCTCTAATCTATAGACTTTGAATCATCATCTTTTCTTAACTTGCAATTGGTTTTCATGGGAGTGATAACTGGTTTGCAATATTCCATTCCGACCCTCTTTAACATTTCTATGATATAATTGGTTTGTGAAATAAAAATTCCTTGGTTTCTTTGACATATCTAAAGTCCTAGAAAGAAGGATAGTTCTCCAAGTAATGACATTTAAAATTCATTCTGCATATCCTTTGCAAATTTATGGCTTAACTTGTCATCACCACTACCAAAAATAATATCATCAACATAAAATTCAATTAATAAAATATTACCTTGACTTACCTTGATGTAGATGTTGTTGTTTGCACTTCCTTTTTTGAACCCTTCCTGTTGTAGATATTTATCCAGTCTAGAGTACCATGCTCTAGGAGCCTATTTTAGACCATACAAGGCCTTCTTTAATGTGCACACATAGTCTGCATTCTCTGGCAACTGAAATCCTTTTGGTTGTTCAATGTAGATTTCTTCTTCAAGTTCCCCATTCATAAAAGATGATTTTATGTCCATCTGATACACTTTAATATTTTTGGAGCACGCACAGTCTAAAAGAAAATATATTGCTTCCATTCTGACAACTGGGGCAAATGTCTCTTCAAAGTCGATTCCTTCAATCTGTGCATATCCTTTACATACCAATATAGCTTTGTTCCTTGTAACATGTCCATATTCATTCAGTTTATTCCTAAAAACCCATTTTGTGTTGATCACATTCTTATTCTTTGGTCTTGGAACCAATTCCCAAGTGTCATTTTTCTCTATTTGATCCAATTCTTCATCCATGGCCTTATTCCAAAATTCATCATTGTTGGCTTCTTCAAAATAGTTTGGTTCAATTGTAGATAAGAGTGCTAGGTGTGTTTTTTCTGGTGAACGGATTCTTCTTCTAGTCTCAACTCCTGCATCTTTGTTTCCGATAATCTGATCTGAAGGATGATTATGTTGTACTCATTTTCTAGGTGTCTTTGGAAGCACTTGTTGAACTTGTTCTTCTGTTTCTTTTGAATTCTCTTCATATTCCTCTTCTACTTCTTTTTCATCTTCTGCCTCTTCTTTGAAAGGTTGTTCCATTGATTCATTTTCTTTTTCCTTTGATTCTGGTCTTCCTGTTTGATCAATTGTTACATTGATGCTTTCCACAACTCTGTTCAATTTCAGATTGTAACACTTGTATGATTTCCTTGTACTTGAGTAGCCAAAAAGTACTCCCTTTTCCACACGAGAGTCAAACTTTCCCATTCTGCCATCTTCTCTTTTGACGTAGCATTTGCTTCCAAAAACTTTGAAGTGCTTCACATTTGCTGGTCTTCCTTTCCATAGCTCGTAAGGAGTTTTGTCGATGTTGTTTCTAAGCATTACTTTGTTTTGAATGTGAACTGTTGTATGCATTACTTGTGTCCAAAAAATATCTGTCAATTTTGAATCCATTAGCATTGTTCGATCCATTTCCTATACTGTCATGTTCTTTCTTTCAACAACTCCATTCTATTGAGGTGTCCTAGCAATGGAGAATTGTCTTTTTATTCCATAATTGTTGCAGTAGTCCATAAATTCCTTTGAGGTGAATTCTCCTCCATTATCATATCTCAAGCATTTGATTCTTGAATCCATCTCATTTTCAACCATTTCCTTGTAGATTTTAAAGTTTTCAAAATCTCATGACTTATTATTGAGAAAGAAAACTGCAATCATTCTTGTATAATAATCAACTAATAACATAAAGTATCTCTCAGCTTTTAAGCCCTTTTTTGTAGTTGTTCCAACTAGATCAGTATGCACAATTTCCAGTGGTCTTGTCATTGAATATTCCTTTGATTTGAACCTGGTCTTTGTTTTCTTTCCTTGTTGACAATGCTTGCATAAAGTGTTGGTTGGTTTCGTGATTTGGGGCATTTCTCTGACTGCTTCTCTTTTTATGACTTTGATAAGGTTATCAAAATACATGTGACCCATTCTTTTGTGCCATAGCCAACTTTCATCTTCCTTTCCTAGACAACATTTTTCATTTCCAATTTCACTCAACACATATATGTTGCTTGAAGTTATTGTAGTTGTAGCAACCAATTTCCTTGAACCTTCTTTTCTTATATCACACTTTTGTGAATTGAAAGTAACTTTATGAACTTGGTCAGACATTTGAATCACACTTAGAATATTATGTTTCATATCTTCTACTAGTAGAAAATTTTCTTCCTTTTCATTCTTGTTCCCAATTCAGACTGTGTCTTTTCCAATGATTCTAGATGAATCATCATTTCCAAAGGAGACTGATCCATCTATTTACTTTCGTAATGTAAGAAACTTGTCTCTATCACCTGTCATGTGTTTTGAACACCCACTGTCAACATACCAACCGCGTTTCTTCTTATTATCTTGTAGAGAGATTGTGCATTCTTCATTGCTATATTGATTTTTCTTTCTTATCCATGTCGTTTTCTGAGGTTCCTGTCTGTGACTGTTGCTATTTTGTTGAGGTTCTTTAGGAGGGATTTTCATTCTGCAATCTTTAGCCACATGTCCAAAATTGTTACATTTGTAACATTCCACTTCAGTGCTCAAAGATTCAAACCTTTTGTAATGTATTCTCTCTGTTTCACTAGATCTTATTGAATAACCCCTTTTTGTATGACTCTCAAAGTTGTTATTGTTCCTGTTTTCATCTTTGAAATTCACAACTTTATGTCCAAAATTATTACATGCATAACATAAACCAAAAAATATAGTTTAATACCTGGGAGTTGAGGATATTCTAAAGGGAGGTTCTCTTATGAATCCTTCTTCTTCTTGAAGCCTATCTACTGGTTGTTGATTCTGAAATTTGACTCTTCTCAGTGGAGGAGTATCCCTGTAATATTCCTTGTATATCCTTCTATCCTCTTTGATTTTTTCTGCATATCTTTTCGGATATGTTTCTTGCTCTATTGTTTTGGATCTTGATCCATTTTCTTTCTGAGTGTATCCAAGTCCAGTCTTGTCAAGATGATATTTTTGACTGCTAATAATGTCATCCAAAACTTTTGAGCTATTCTACATATTTTTCTTTTGAATATCCTTAGTGTGACAATCTCTGCTTCCAAGTTTCCAATGATCCTATCCTTTTTTTCTATCTTTTCTTTGAGTGTTTCTTCAATTCTTTTATCTTCTTCTATTTGAACCTTCAATTTTGTGATCATTTGTTCTAGTTCTCGAGTGCCCTTTTTCTTGTCTAGTTCTACTTGTAGTTTCTTGTTCTTGTTCTTTTCTCTTCTGATAACTTCTATGGCACACATTAATTCTTCTCGATAGTCAACTTATGCCTCTTCAATTTCTTCTTTGACTTCTTCATATTCTTCTTCGGCTTCTTCATATTCTTCTTCAGAGTCTTCTTTGTCAGAGTCTTTTACTACCATGAATAGAACTCTTCCTGTCTCACTGTCACGGACTTCATCTTCATTTGATGACGAGTTGTCTTCTTTGGTGCATAATCTTTTCTTGAAAACTTTCTTTGTAGTTCTTTTTCCTTTATATGTGTGTTTGTCTTTTGAGTAACCTTCATCATTTCTCTTTTTCTTATGAGATTTTTTTTTAGTAAAATGACCAATACCATCACAATTAAAACAAATTAAAGGAATCTTACCTCTATACCTATCATTGGTTCCCTTGTTCAGTCTTTTGAAAAAGTTGGCAACTCCTTCATCATCTTCCAAGATGTCATATTGTTGCTATATTCTTCTTGTTGTTGTTTCTTTTTCTTTGATCTTTTGGATGCTTTGAAGGATGCTTCCTTTAGATCTGGATTTTCCTATTCAGTTCTCATTTCATATGTTGTGAATATTCCATGCAGTTCATCCATGCTTATTGATTTTAGATCTGATCTTTCTTCTAGTGTTGATATCTAAGGGTTGAATCTCATAGAAAGAGATCTTAGTACCTTTTGAACAATAACAGTTTCTTTGATTTCTTCTCCCAATACTATGATTTCATTCACGGTTTCATCGACTCGTAAGAAGTAGGCTACAATATTTTCATCTTTCTTCATTTTTAGTTGTTCGAACTAATCTTTGTAAGTTTGAAGCTTTGCTGCTTTGAACTTTGTATCTCCTTCATAAATATTTCGAAGCTCGTCCCAAATCTCTTTAGCATATTTACAATGTGCAACTTTGGTGAACATCATATCACTGAGACCATTCAAAAGTGAATTTTTGGCTTTGGAATTATTCTCATTGAGTTTCACTGCTTTGTCATTTCTTGGTGGAACTGTTGGTGCTGTGTATCCATCTGCAATTGATTGCCAAACTTGAAATCCCTGTGCATGTACATATGTCTTCATCTGTATGCTCCAAAAATCATACTCCTGTCCATCAAATTGTGGTATTCCATTTTTATACAAGTTGGTACTCTCCATGATCTACCTTTTAGTGGTTAAACTGGTTTCTGAAGGAACCTACTCTGATACCAATTGTTGGATTACTGAGAGGGGGGTGAATCAATAATAGAGAAATTATAATCTTTTTTAACCAAATAATCCAAGTGTTATATCAATGTAGAATTATTATCGAATAATGAGCAATAAGAGATGAACAATCACACACATACACAGTAAACCAGTGTTTTACGTGGAAACCCAAAGTGAGAGAAAACCACAGAATGTTTTTTCTTATATGTCTTGAAAAATTACATTCATTGGAAGCACAAACTTCCTTTGTTTTCTAGCTGCAACTGGAAGGAGGCTCCAACCCCCTAGTTTATCAAGCTACAACCTAAGGGAAGCTCCAACTCCCCAATTATATGGCTAAAACTAGAAGGAGGATACAACCCCCTATGTTCTCTGGCTACAACCAAAATGTGGCTAAAACCACTTATCCTTGCCTCGTCCAACCACCCTAAAGTAGAAGTAGAATGATGGAACCACTGTCACACTATCACTATGAGATATACCACTGTAAACCTGTACCAATAATCCTAAACCATGCATCAACCTGTACCTCAACCTATAATCAACCTGTACCATAAACAAGTGCATTAACCATGCACCAACCTGTACCATAAACAAGTGCATCAACCATGCACTAACCTGTACCGAACAATTTTTAATCAACCTATACCATAAACAAGTGCAACCAACCATGTACTAAGTATGTACCAATCATGTGTCAAGTACTTGTCAATATGTACCAACATCATCAACTATACACCTCATGTATGCGCCAACTCATCAACTACTTGTCTCAACCATGTACCCAACTTGCACCTCAAGCAAAATCCCTCATCAATTTCATCATCCAAATATGATTTGTAACTCTATAATAAACCTGGTGTATATGATCACATACCTGCAAACCTTCCTTAACTTTAACAACAAGAGACTATCATTTTCATCAAACTTTTATTTAGTCTCACATGACTAGTTTTGGATTAGTCAACAACCCTAACTTGAAATAATCATAACTTTGTACCTGTAATGAATAAATATATTTAAATTATACATAATGTTATCCATTGTGTTTTATGCAATTCCTCCAGGTTTCACTACTTGGAACCTCTCAGAAAAGGAGTTATAGCAAAAATGACATACCTTGTTGAATTCTGGCTTATTCTAGAGAGAGACCTTGTAGAGAGTGCCCCGCACATAATATTTGTTGAATTGATATGAAACTATTATAGAGCATACTAAATACTTTAATATAACCAACACATTTGGTCTTACTAAAATTTGATTTGTTATAAATAAGTTATGATGTTTGTACCCAAAAGACCTGTTTTTGACTAGTTTCAGGACTAGCCACAAACCCTATTTTCCATGGAAGGTAACTCCAAAAATACAACGACCCACAAACTAATTTTTTTACCACAGATAATTGTATATGTTTCCTCAATGGAAGATAAATTTCACGATCTGAATCATTCTATAAAAAAAATTATTGTGAAAATAGTGAGATGACCTGTAAATAACATACCTTAGAAAGAATCATCAAAATAATTTATCCTTCCTTGAATTCCGACCTTCTTTTATTCACCTTCCCTTAGAAATTAGGCTTAGATATCATTTGGTTACCTCATATGCCTATAGGTATTCAATATTCTCAAGTGTGTCATAAATGAGAGATCCTTGCCTCTTATTTATACTCTCCAAGTAGCTTCCTTGAAAACATCTTCTAGGTCACTTTGCCCACTTTCCTTATTTTAGGGTTAACCCACTTCTAATTTCTCCATTAAATTTATTATTTAAAAATTTATTGTGTATTCACATTCAATTATAGTACACTCATCACTTCACTTTATTATTTCCCTTCTAAAATCTCTTAAACCATTTTGACTACTTTGACCTTTTGGGGCTTCTAGATGACATAAGAGGGTCCTCCAACTTTGTAAGGCCATAACTCTCAAACCATGAGGATTTATGTGACGTTCCACATACCACCAGAAATGGCATGAAAAGAACTATCCATATAGGATAGTTTCACCGACAAATTCATTGAACTTCATCTCATTATTCCACAAATAAGCATGGGTTCTCTAACCATACTTCTAGGACAACTCAATCTGCAAAGCGTCTTCCCGTGAGGGATTTCACCATAAGAGGACCACTTTGGAGTTCATCCATCTGTACTTCTTATCAACCATAACAAGAAAATAATGAGTCATATTTACATCAAAAAAATTTGGGTCCATTACCCAAACCTTTTTGCTACCGGGCCTTCTTCAAGGGTTGACATCAATGACAACCAGCCTTAATCAACAACTTCTTTGGATCTTTGGGGCTCTGTTTCTTCAGAGGTTTGGGATATTTTATAACTTAACACCACACTTCTCCCAAACACCGAATTGGTGAAATCCTCAACTAGAGCTTCGACATTTGGACCACACAACATGCTAAGTTCCTCGAACACCGAACTGGTGAACTTCCAGAGAGGATCTCTGGAGATTTGTTCTTCATAGATTCTTATAACAACATACTCCAATTTTCCTGAATGCTGAATTTCTAAACTTTTAGAGTCTCCTTAGAAACTACGCACTAGGGGTTCTACGTGTCAAAAATATGGATATGACACGTGGCCCACTCAATGGGTGACACATGTCATGTTCCAATTGGAACAAAAATTTTGTGAAAAGAGTGAAACATGATGACACATGGCATGAATATAGTGGGTCCATGTTACCCTAGGTGATGTTAGCATGCTACATCACTCTGATTCTCTGGGACTTTGGGACCCTGGGCTTCGAAGGATTTCACACCACCAAACTTCAAAACACCCAAATGTCGAACTAAAGTATTCTCAGAGGCTCACGGATCAATGGTCCACACTCCCCATCAATATCTACGGTCAATGGGAGTTCCATGACTTCGGGCTTCAGGAGTTTTGAGACTCCAATGCGCGTTGCCTCTCGAATTTTCGAATGTCAAATTTGAGATTGACGACTCTCGCTCCTCCTACGGTCGAAAACTAAGATCTTCTACGGAACTCCAGTCTTTGAGAGTTTTCTTTGTTGATCACCACCAAACCACTGAAATGTCGAACGTCGAATCGAAAAAGGATGGAGATCCACGATTGATGCTCACCCGCCAATAGACAACCAAGATTGACTTCGAGCTTCGGTCCTTTTAATACCTAAACACTTTTCAACAAACATCTTCTGGATCGTTGAACTTTCGAACACTCGCTAATCCACCAACATGTGTACTCAACGATGAATGGTCAGGATCTTCTTCCGAGTTCAGGACTTCAGGAATTTCCCTAATCCATGCAAAAATCACCAACTTTCTCTAGAGTGTTGGACTTCTAGACACCAACTAATCTATTGACATGTGTCCCTGACAACCAATGGTTAGGATTCACTCTAGAGTTCGAGACTTCGGGGCTTTTTCCTCCCTTCCAAAAAATAATGAAAAATTTTCATAGCGGCGAAGTCCAAAGGAATTCAGTGCTTAACAACCATGCACCTTCTCCAGATCTGATGGATGCGAGGGATTTGTCTTCTCCTGAATAGATCCATCGGCCTAGGTCAAATCTTGTGGCCCAAATCAACGGTTGTTGTTGTTTCTTTATTCCACTATATTTCTTGAACCGCTACACCTCCTAATATTTTGAACACAGTCCAGGTGTGCTCTCAGCACTCTCCTGGAACCTTGTAACTTAAATTATCTATGAAATTTCACTACAATTTCAACTTACACGGTCCATCCAGGATCAGTGTTGAAAACTAGAGTTTTTATACCAATTTGTAACATCCCCAGCCTCCCAGTCTGGGCCATGATACTCCATAAAAAAATATTACTAAGCTATGATACCATATTGTAGCATGCCCAACCTTAGACTGCTAGGCTATGCCAAATCAAAATTTTCATCCCAACTGTATATACAGAAAAATTTAAACAGACAAATATATTCTGCAAATATACAAATTCATGTGGAAATAACAATAAAAATAAACATGCAACATACACAGGAAAAACCCATAAACATAACACATGTACAATTACAAAACATGTAAATTGAAACAAAATTGATACTTATATTTGATAGAATACCACAAACTGTGTGCAAACCTTCCACGATCCTCCCAACCTTAGACCACATTTCTCAGAACTCTCAGTGGTGGGTCACCCCCAAGCTGGGACTAAACTCCACTTGGGTAAAGGGATTTCTAACCAGGCTGAAGCTACACAAACAATAGGAATAATTTCATCCCAGGTGCCAACTTAAACTAACAACCCACAATATCTCATTCCCCACATGCCTATTCCACCCCAAGAAGTGTGTCCCTTCTCTGCTCAATAGTCATTTGGTTGTCCCACTTCCCTTTCAGGGCTTCATCAACATGTCGGACATGAAGTCTTAGAGCATTGTAGCTGCAGTTGGGATCCCTCAGTAAATAAATTCCCAATAATTGTCTCACCTGGATAGAGTTTCTCACGAGCCTGACAACCTGTCTCTTCAATCCACGGGCCTGAAAACCCACCTCTTCAATGCAACTCTTAAGTCAACCAGGTACAGGTTTAGTGGAAGGCAACAACAAAATTTAGTTAAGGAACAATACTAGCATGAGTATGGAACAATATTGGTTTGGGTAAGGTAAATGTATGCTACCCATGACAGAGAGGTACCACATACAACTCTAGGGTGAGTGCACGATGCAGAGGTCGAATGATGGAGGGAACAAAGTGAATCAATGGCGGACTGGTGGATCGTGAATGGCAAGAATGGGAAGAAACAAAGTGGTGAAAATGAACTAATTTTCCCCACATATAACTGCATGTGCCCTTGATGACAAGTGGCCTTCAAGGAACTCATTCCTCTCCACTTGTAATTCATTTCCATTCACATAGGAACTTAGGATAACATGAGATTTATCCATACCTTAGTCTCTAGGAATAATATTATAATATTCCCTTGGAGATAAGCCCTATATATTAGCCCTTTTCCTAGGCTCTTAGCCTACCCTTTCCCCTTCCTAGTGGAGTTTAGTCCCCAATACTCTTTTATCATGGTTGGTCTACATGTAGCGATGTATTTTATTAATGATATGAGCGTTTACATATACAAAAATAGGCTCACTAGCCTTTATCATCTAGGCTCTTTGGCCTAATAATCGCATAATCCTTTTGGCCTATAATAACCTAGCTCACCAACCTATAAGCATATTTACATTTACAAATGGGGCTCAACCTAGGGTTATTACATCACGCAACACACAAGGTAAGCTAGTGGTTTAGAACTAATGACTTCACATAACATAGTTCCTTCACAATCCATCATCGATTGTTCTACACCCTAGGGGATTACCAATTCTACCATATTATGTTCAACCCAATGTTCATTTGACTGAACATAATCATCATTAGTCAATTTCCTTTCCTACAACTTAGTTGAATGACTTCCATTTGCAACAAACAATACGCTTCTAACCTTTGTAAATCCATTCTTATTTTTTGATGGAATCTCATCATATCCAAGACCCTCTAGGTTATATTGTCTCAAGATTAATGAGAACAACAATTACTTGTCCACTCTTCTCAAGTCTACCTCTGGTATATCCCATCTAACTTAATATTTGGGACATGATACCTGTAGTATGTTTCTCAAAAATAACAGAAAACATAGCATCAGTACTCAACAAAGCATGAGAAGGCATCAACATCAATATCATCCTTGTTATAACTAATAGTGATATAATCAAGATCTTCAAATGTACAAAATGTAATCGAAGAGTTTTTAAGCTCTTCTACATAATAGTTTGTAAGTTCAAGACCTTATCTGCAATGTTGTAATCCCTTAATGGCTCATCTTTCTCTGTCATATATAACAACAAGAGTTAATATTTTTTCTTCAAATGATGGTATTCATCAAATAATTAAACATTGCCTACTTGAAGGGGAGAAAATTCCTCATGAATCTCATCAACAAAGGCCTATGAGCATGCAACCTCATTATTTACCTAGGTATTGGCTACATTGAACCTATTGTTGTTCTCCTTCAAACTAGTAATAGTTGTATGAGAGTGGTTTTAAACTTCTCCTCCAAATCATCAATTAAATATGTTTTATCCCCAAATTAATCCTTGAGGTTCTTAAATACATGTTTCAATGTTCTTTCCAAGACATCAATCTTTCTATATTTTCCATCATATCCCTACAATACGTTAGTCTAAAAGAGGGAATTTTCTTCCTCCAACTAGGTATTGGTTGTCTCTAGCTAATCCTTCAATATTCAATTTGTGTTCACAATAGAGAAACAATAGTTGTAAGTCATTTGATTGTTTAGGAAGTCGATCATCAGATTCTTGCAAGGAAATATATTTCTTCTTGCAAATTTCCTACAATTTCTAGAAAATTAGTTCTTCATATTCATCAAAGGCTCCCAATATTTCCAACAAAGGGTATAAAGTACTTAAAGTTTGAACTTTAGTTGATTATGAATAAATCAACTATCCTACTTGTTGGTCAATCTTTGACTAGTCCAAGAGAACTTGCTTCCATATCAACAAATACAAAGATATAGGTCCTTGGTATTTTCTTGTACAATAGTAAGGAAATATACACAAAAACAACATAGATAGAACTATGACCGATAGTAATGGAATTATTGCTCAACTTCTATAATCATTAGTTGACCATGCAATCTTTTCCAGGTCGATGCTATTATTGGTCAAAATGAAGGAACTTATTTTTTGGGAATACACTCCAAGCTTCCTTGGAAACAACCAACCAAATTCTTCATACAACCAACCACTAATAATCGGTCTGACCAACTATGATGCACAGTCAAATAGTGCACCAATTGAATTCTTGTCAGTCAATACCACATTTAATATCTAAATATGAGTGTACTATGCTATATGGTTTGTTCTAATGGATCATTTCTCCATACAATCTTGTAGCCAATAATTAGACTGAAATGAGATTTCACTTCACATGCAAACATATGTGAGTAGTGTTCTAGTCAATAAGAAAGGTAGTCAATCAAAACTATTTAGTTAATCAAAGAAACACTTATCAACCACACTCAACTTCACTTGACTATTTTCATAGTGTAGGTCCTTTAAAGATCTACACAAAATTGCCAACGTTGGA
The DNA here is from genome assembly GCA_000966675.3 of Picea glauca. Classification (NCBI taxonomy): domain Eukaryota; kingdom Viridiplantae; phylum Streptophyta; class Pinopsida; order Pinales; family Pinaceae; genus Picea; species Picea glauca. Next base: position 993,668 of record JZKD02S1434888.1, read on the forward strand.
TCTGCAAGCCTCTTCCAATATTTTCTATGGGATAGGGAAAATAAATGACTTTATAGTGATCAATCCAGATCTTACCAAGGTTAGATCATCAATGCTTCCAAAATCTAGTTAGACAACTAGTCTTCTATAGACTATTTATTAGTTGATACAAGCAATCTCTAAAAAGACAATGCTCAAGTTGGATTTCAACACTAAAAAGGTCTCACCCATGGTCAATTGATCATTCAAATACTAGTAGCTAAAGAATATAGATTATGCCATGCATTTATCTTTGGTTGATATGCATAGGAAAATATATGGTCTATTTAACAGATGGAATTATCCAAGTGGATAAACATCCACACAGAACTAAATCGATTCACCTAGAATTCAATCAACTACTTCAAAAAAAACCTTGGTAGTGAAATAAGACAAAATATATGATGAAGACACAAAAGTTGGATGTAGAGAACCATATATCCAATCAATCATCTAAAAATGTGTTGATTATGGAAATATAATTCCCCAAAGAATTAGTAGATCAGATAAAGAAACTAAGGTACACTATGAATGAATTCGATAAAATTCACCATTGTTGGCTCAATTTTAGGTCAGGGTCCACATTGACATCCAAAATAGGGTATCTACTGTAGTCTAAGCATTGGGATTTTCAATTCCCATAAATGGGAAGGTATCACTCGAGGCACTATGCTAAGACTAAAGAATGCATAAGGGTCACACAATATGACTGATATTTAACTCAATACCCATACTTTCCCCTAAACTCTTATGTAATAAGTTACATGTTAAATCATAACCCATATCAATGTATTAAATGAACAACAAACTAATCCAACCAATACAACTATCTACTTAAGAGTGCAACATAGTTTTTACTAGATTATATTAATTCATCAAAACATATACAAAGCAATAATATAATACATCATAACTATATAAAATAAAGACAATACAAAATTGAAGTGGGGGTCACATTCTCTTAATATTCAACATGAACTAATACATCCTTTGTTGTTCAATCAGGACAACAACCATAACTAATGCATTATAGAGGAAAAAATCCATATTAACCCCAAAATACATTACAATAGTCATGATATGATGGTAACAAAAAATTTGCACAATGAACAATAACCCAACCATAGATACCCCACTGACATATAAGACACAATCAACCAATAACCAACAAACAACCAAAACCCAATTATTAACCCTTCCAGATCCAAACCTTTACATTATATAGTTGCACCTAAGGGAGAGAATATACATTGAAATTATGAAGATTCATTAACCTTCTTCTAGTATTGGCTTGATGGACTTTATGTTACATGATTCTACTCTAGCCAAGTGTTTTCATCCTTTCATCACTTCATTCTTGTTTACCTATAATACTACCTACTATTTCAGTTCTGGTCTCCCCTTAGTGTTGATGCTCCTTAATTATCCCAACAATCTCTACTGTGTGTGGTGTGGCTCTTATATGTCCTATTTACTAAGAATGTTTCATTCTATCCTTTCCACTACCACAACAATTTGGCTAGCACATGTTATGCTTGTTCTCATACTTTACTAATGCCTACATTTTGATCTTTGCACCTACAAAATAAATAGTTAGTTTGCATGAAAAAACAAATGAAAGTAAGGAAAACACCTAACAATACACACTAAGTTCTTTAGCCTACACATAGTGTTGAAATTTGGTAGAAATTAGTGGTTTTGGAATTTGTCCTAGGTGATATAAACCAAGATTATGCCCCCACGTGCTCTCATACTTAACATATGATAATTCAAATTTATTATTTGAATTATTTCTACCCTTAACATATGTAACCCACAAGATCTGATACTTGCATGACAAACTCACGCTACCACACACGCTCTGATACTTGCACCATAAACTCCTGCTACCACACATGTTCTGATACTTTCACCACAAACTCCCTCTACCACACACACTCTGATACTTTCACCATAAACTCTCATTATCACAAACTTTGATACTTTCCCTGGTGAAAACTCCTGATACAACAAACTTTGATACTTTCCCCTACACACAAGACCTGCACATGAGACCGAGCAGAGGGATTTATAGTGAATTGGGTATCAATGCCTCATGCATTATAGATTTATATCATTGGTCCCCTTTGTTTCCGAGACTGAGAAGAGTTATTTATAATGCCTCCAAGATCGAGTGGAGGGATTTACAATGATGTCGATACCGAGTGGATGGATTGGCCAGGCGATGTCGAGATTGAAGGTGAGGGAGAGGATGGTGAGTAACTAGTCACACTTGAATTTATAGTGATAATGTGAGAATAATCATTTTGTTTTTAAAATTTTGTGTTACTTCTTTTTTTTTTTTTGGAAGGAGAGGTAACTCTTACCTTCTTCTCCCCTACCCATACTTTCCCCAAACCCTAGTAGGATTTCACCTTCCAAAAACAAGATAATCTTAGTTAGAAGAGTTGAGATTTTCCTTTTTCCATAGTAATAGCAGGCCTCCCCCTTTCACTATATGATGTAGGTCCTAACATGTTATAGTAATCCCCATCAGAAAGAAACCATCCCTCCCCCGAGGAAGAAACCATCCCACCCCTCTAATTTCATAAAGAACACTAGCACTCAAGAGAAAGAGAGAAATTACAAATTAAAAATAAGAGTTGGAAATATGTTACTGGATTTATTGCCAAAATAGCCTCACTATGTTACTGGATTTCTCCCTAATAAGAGTTGGAAATATGTCTTCCGTGTTGCTAGAAAAATCTTCATGTGAAACAATCCATGAGAAACACTAATAGGGTTTCAATATTGTGGTGTTTTCTTCAACTGTTGTGGAAATTATATCCATGGATTTACCCTCAAAACCATATCATTGATTCATTTCCTCTTCTAATTATCAATATAAAATCCCACATTTCCACAATCTCTTAATAGCCACAATTCCATGGGGTTCTCTCACCAATTGCAAGGATAACAACCTTGGTTTCACACAAGTTTATCCATGAATATAGAGGGAGGAAATTTGAATGGGGGAATCAAGAATGCTCATGGGATAGAAATGCTCACAATTCAGTGGAGAATATTTATATTATCCCCCAAGAGTGGCCATACAACATGGCCACACACTTCAATTCAGTGCACTTTACTATCCACTACAACATTGTTTTGAGGATTTTGTTTATGACCTCTAATTGGTGATTAGATTGCAGATAATAAGGTGACACGAATTCATGTGTGAAACCCAAGTGTGAAGCCAAATCTTGGAATACCTCATTCCTTAAGTTTTTTCAATGGTCAAAGACCAATTTCTTAGGGACACCAAAGAAAGTGATGACATGGTTAAAATATAATCGAGTGGTTGTGTCATCCATGTTGTTGTAGGTTGGCATGACCTTGGACCATTTTGTGAAATAGTCAATGACCATGATGATTCACTTTTGGCCACCACCAAATGTTGGGTTACAGTTCATGAAATCAATCCCACATTTGCAGAATGGAATGATTATGATGATGGAGTGGATTTAAAAAGTTGGCCTTTCCCTATAGGTTTTGTAACTGGTGCATTGTTTATGGAGGTATTATTTCACTAAGGATTTTAATTTCAATGGGTCCACCATGATTCATTTCTAGGAGATGACAAACTCCAATATGTGACTAAAATTGATGTAGAAGACACATTTGAGAGGGTTCAAATGAATGTTATGCATGTAGCACCATAAGAAAATAGTGCATAGGTATTATAAGTGTTGCGGTCATTTATTTGACCAATTAGTGAGATAATCAAGGTAATCCAAGATAATGTGGGAAAATCGTAAAAAACATAGAACATTACACACTAAAATGTGGCTTCAACCTTTTTGATATTGAAAGGTATAACATAGTAGGTGAAGATGCCCCACAATGTAGTGAACATGGTCTTGCATTATCATAATGTCAGATCTAGATTTGATTATACCCTACAAAATCCACACATGAGGGATAGGGCCTCATCTATTGCACATGCATCATGACTTGATTGATGAAGGGGGTAGGCAAGTTTTCTTTTAGGTAGGCCTATTTCAAATCATGAAAATCAATGCACACACAAATGCTACCATGTTTTTGGTTTACATGGATTGGGTTGGATACCCAATTTTCTTTCAAGAAGGCCTAATTCAAATCATGAAACTCACTGCACACATGAATGGTGATATGTTGTTTTGTACAAGTAGGTTGGATATCCATGAGGTATATGAAATTGGGTAAATGGATTTAACTTTGCGAACTTTATCAATCTCTTCTTTGATGGACATATCTTTTAAGGGATGTGTAGATATTTGTTTCTATCAGATAAGGGGTATGTCGATCCATGTGTCAATGTGATGCTCAATGATGGTGAGATATAGTTTAGGAAATTTTAAACAATACTAATCAAATATGTTGTAAAACTCTTGGAAATATATTTTCACTGGAATATTGTTTTAGGGGGATATGCATCTCCTAAGAGGATGTTATCAATAACATGAAGTGCAACAGAGATATCCACATTGATAGTGGGTGAAATGTTAGCCATATTTCCTTCCTTAAATGCATTAGGGGTTGGTATGGGATGTTTACTCCAATCAACAAGACTAAGAGGGAGAAAACATGCATCCTTGATTGTGCATTATCTAGGTGAGGTAGTTGGGGTGAATGCATACTACAGGGGAACAAAGGATCTATGACACATTGTATCCAAAGTATAGTCATGATAATGCATGGCCTCTAGTATGTATTCTTCTGAATGGAAAATGGGGGTTGTAGAGGTGAGGTCATTATAGGATGACGGGGCTTGTGGGTGTGATTTTTTTCTTCTATATATGTCACATGTGCATGATAAATCATTAACCATGGAGGGGTCGGCAAATGTAAAGAAAATGTAAGTGAAATGAGACTTCAGTTGTTAAGTTTCTATTTATTCATCTTGACAAGGTGAGTGATGAAGGGTTGTTGGAGGATATTGGCCTTACTTACTTGTAAAGATGTGATGATATATGGATATAGAATCTAGGTTATCTATCATTAGTGGTGGAAATATTTCCTATCGAGGTCTTTCTAGAAAGATCACTGGGTGGGAGGGGGGACACGGGTGCTACCTATGCCGAGTTGTGGTGGAATAGGTGGTTGGTCATATAGAGTGGTGTAATAGATGCAATATTTAATGATTAATATTAATATATTATGTAAT
>JZKD02S1434888.1:998923-1010463 GCA_000966675.3 Picea glauca
AACCTATCCCTGGTCTATGGAAGGGGTTCACCGATTGGCTAATTCTCTCATTCGTTTTGGTTATTCTCTCACTGTCATTCCCATCCCAATTCAGGTGTTGTTGTTGGTCACCTCACGCGTTCATTCCCCTATTTGTTCACTGTTCATCCTCTCTCGTGGAATATTCTCTCCATTCTTTCCTTCACTCACTCATCTTTCCTCATCGTGTCTTGGATTAGGAAAGGAAGATGAACTATTGAAGAACAACCACGGTTGTTGGCTGTAGAGATTGTTGGTGTAATCCAACCATGATGGGAGGCCTGTATGTTTGAGATTCTTGTCTTGTGTTCAACTTTGATCACAACTACGAGTCATGAGAGTCCCAACATGGAGATTATGGACCAGTTGCACTAGAGCCCTAGAAGGAGACGGACTGCCTGAGGGACTGCATGGAAGAGAAGGGTGGAGGTCCATTCTCTTGGGTGGTGTAGGTTGGGTAGAAGAGAGTTGGGTTCTTGGATTGTTGTGAGTTCTAGAGAAGCCTCTGAGAGCTTGAGTGTTGACTGGTTTGGGAAGCCAAGTAACACTCTGGAACCGTCCTTGTGGATTCATAGCCCTGGCTTGGGGGTGACATTACTGTTGAGACTTGGAACAACAATGTCTATGGTTGGGTGGAATTTCCTTGGTCTGTAGCCAGTTGGTGTCTTCTTTTATAAATTACAAGTGCTCTTTGTTATGGTTTTCCTTTGCTTGTGTATTTATTTCCGCTATGTATAAAATTATTATACATGATATTTGTACCTATAATATGCATGCTTGCTAGTTAATGTTGTGCATGGTATATTGTGCATGTCTTCTATGTTGTGGTATGAATCTTGATCATTGCATGTATGTATTTCATGTTGCTTTGTTAATTAATTATTATTAGAGATTTGAAATCAGCTAAGAGGTGCGTTCTTGGTGTGGCATGCCATTCCTGTGGGAGGCTGGGTATGTTACAACTTGGTAACAGAGAAGAATTGTAGTGGAGTTTCCTAACTTGGGTGGTTGGGTACATTACAAATTGGTATCATAGCTTCTGGTTCAAACACTGGAATGTTACGGGCCATAACACTTGTGAATTGGGAAGATTCGATGTCACATATTTTATATATATGTGTGTGAATTTGGGGGAAAATGGTGGAAGTGTTTGAGTGAAATCCCCCAAATTTGTGAACGACTCTAAGTTTGAATGATTCTAGTATTTTCTAAGAATTTAATGGATTTGATTTGCGGAGTTGAATTTGACTTAGAAGGTCAAAAAAATTGAATTTTAATGGCCGCTATAATGCTGGACAAAGTTTGGAAAAATTACCAAATCGGTGGCTGGGATTGATTCGGTGATTTGAAAAATGAGGAACATCGACAGTTCCTATTCATTTCAGCTATTTGGGGAGTTGGATAAAATCAACAGTCAAGATCATCTTAGTTGGGAGATCAACGACCTTGATTCACATGTGATTTTGTCAAAAATTCTAAGTGTGGAAGTTCGCCAACAAAAATCGTCGATGACCGATGCTCAAGGATCGACGAGTTGGGTGAAGGGTTGAAGATTGACCAAGGAAAATCTTCGATCATCAATGACCGATGGTCAGGGATCAACAGTTTTTGGTGAAGTTTTTTCTTTTTTGGACAAAGATCCCGAAATCCAGAGTAAATATGGATCGTTCGTGTTTAAGGACACATGTCTGTAGATCAACCTATTTAGGGATTCAACGTTCAAGGGATTTATGGTGTAGTGTAGAGAAGTCTCCCAAAGTTCCAAAGTTATGAAGTCTCGAAGTCGTGAGGCACTGGAGTGACGTGGCCTGCTGACGTCACCGAGGGTGACCTGGGCACACTTGATTCTTGCCATGTGTCATTGTGTTTCATTTTTTTCAAAGATTGTTCATGCCAGTTAGTATATTACATGTGTCACCCATCATATAGTGCCACATGCCCATGCCTTATCTTAATTCCACGTAGCACCCCTTGGTGCTTAGTTACTGACGAAGACTCCGGAAGTTCGCCAGTTTGGTGTTCTAAAGGAATGAAGTGTGATGAAGGTGAAACCCCTGAAGCTCCAACGAGCAGAGTAAATCCTCACCATTGATCGAGAGAGGACACATGGTAGTAGATCCCATAGTTCAGAGACTTGGCACTCTAGAGGATTCAAGGCATAAGAAGTTGGGTTCGAGGACTCCTAAAGGTTGGATTCCATCTCAACCATTGATTATAATAGACACTTGGTGCAAGATCCTAGGTTCTAGAGAATTTGAGTTGATGGATGCTCGAAGTCGAGAACTCGTGAAGGCCGGAGTTAATCCTAGCCATTGATCAGGGCAGGATACGTGGCAACAGATCTTGCAGTCTAGAGACTTGGCACTCTGGAAGAGTTGAGAGTGTGGACAGTCTATAAATCTTGAATCCTGAAGTCCCAGAGCTTCTATTGACCATCGATATCAACCTCAATTGATTTTAAACCACACGATCTCAGATATAATAATTCTAACATAGAAAAGCGCTAGGAAGGATTTGGCCCACGGTTTCAAGTCGTGGTCACTTAGGAAAGTGGTTTGAAGGAAGTTCTTGTGCATAAGTGATTTCTATATCATCCCAGGGATAACATGGAAGTGTTATTTATATATATTCTTCACGAGTTGAAAGGATTTGTAGTATTATTGACAAATTTTGTTTATCATATGCTTAATTCTGACAAAATGGTCACTTGCACATTTTTTTAGAATTAAGGGATTTTAAGCATATCAGCTCATAATGTGTATTGAAGAAATGGAAGAAGGTGAGGGAGCCTCCAGCCATGATAAAGAGGGCGAAGGCCAAAATACTATAATTGGAAATTCATAGACAGAATCCAACGAACGCAAGGGCCGAGGGGAGCAAGAAACATTGCTAGAAACTATGAAGAGCCTGAAAATAGAAGTGTAGAGTTATAAAAAATACAATGAGAGGGTTATGAGAGAGAAAAGTTAAATAAATGCTTGAGTGTTGCAGATCTTAAATCAATTTCAAGGTCAAGCAAATAATGGTTCAAATCAAGAGGAAGAAGGCATGTGTCATGAAATAAGAGATGATAGTGGAAGAGCTTGTTATTCCAGAAGTGATAGAAGATATCATAGATGCCAATCACCTCCTTACTCAACAAGAAATTTTTATGCATCTGAATATTCCTTAAGAATTCCAGAGGTGTCTCTTGTTAGGCACCAAAGAAGGAGACATGAGGTGGACAATTTATAAGGAAAGTTGAGCAAGCTCAACCCACCATCCTTTGATGGTGAAAGGGAAAGGGAAGATGGTGTTGAATCATGGTTTCTTGGACTCAGGATATATCTCTAATTTCATAAATATTCATCAAATCTAGAAGCCATAATTTCCACCTACCACTTACATGGGAAAGATGCAATTTGGTGGGATCAACTAGATCAATTTGAACATATTAATGAGAATATGATCACTTTGAAGAAATTCAAGAAGTATTTCCAGAAGGAGTGCCTCTCATATCATTGTTATGACAATAAAATGAAGGAGTTGTTTGAACTTAGGCTAGGAAGCATGTCCATGGCAGAGTGTGAGAAGATGTTCTTGGGGTTGTGAAAGTATGTTGGTTTTATAAATGATGAAAAGGTAAAGATACAGGGGTTCTTGAGTGGACTTCCATCCTTTTATAAAGAAAATATTCAGTATGATGATACCAAGACCTTTATAAATATTGGAAGGACAAGAAGAAGGAGAAGTTTGATAAGAGGATGAAGTGATTCAAACCTCCTTTCAATAGAAATGAGCCTAATAAAAATCATCAAGACTAGTATGCTAAGGATGATTCCAAGAAAGAAGACTGCACGGGAAAAAGGGGAAGACCACCAATCCAATGTCAAGGATGCAAAGAAGATTAACTGTACAAGGATTTCCCACACAAAAAGGATAGAGTGAAGATTGTAAACAACATCCAAGAGGCTACAACACTCAAATATATGGGAAGAATTTATGCAACCTTATATGATCGCCAAGAAGAATACCAATCCAACATGATCAAGGTGAAAGGTAAGATCATAAATCAGTCTGTTGTTATTTTAATTGATTCAAGAGAAATTCATTGTTACATTGATCCTAAAATAGTGGATATATTACATTTGGAGAAAAGTAGGCTTGGAAAATCAAGTTTGGTGCAGCTAGCCAATGGAACCAAAAGGAGAATCCATGATATGGTCAGAAGTTGTTCCATAAGTCTTAATGGTGTGAATACTAATGTTGACTTATGATATTTTAATTGGAATGGATTAGTTGTATAAGAATCATGTTGCCCTAGATTGTCATAGAAAGACATTTACATGTCTTGATGGAGATGGAAAACAAAGCACTGTGAAAGGAGTTCCAAGACCCATCTCTATAAGGGATATTTCAGCCTTACAACTGAATAGATATTTTAGAAAATGATGTCAATTTTATGTAACCCATGTGGAGGAGACAAAATATACAAAGGGGCCAAGCCTTGAACATTTCTTGATACTACAATAATTTGAGGATGTATTCCAAGAAATACTAGGGTTTCCACCAAAAATGGAAATAGATTCCTCTATTGATCTAGTGCCAGGAGCTGCCCTAGTGTCAAAAACACCTTACAGAGTGAGCACACCATAGTTAAAAGAATTACAAATGTATTTGGATGAATTGTTGAAGAAAGGGTACATACATCCAATCGTTTCACCTTGGGGAGCACCAATACTCTTTGTAAAAAAGAAGGATGGAGCATTGAGGCTGTGTATCGACTTTCGACAGCTGAATAAGTCCAATATGAAGAAAACATATCCTCTAACCAAAATTGATGACCTTTTTGATCAACTAAGAGGAGAAAATATATTTTCAAAGATAGAATTGAGATCAAGATACCATAAGGTAAGAATAAATGCAGAAGAAATCCATAAGAAAACCTTTAGAACCAGGTATGGGCATTATGAATTTGTAATGGTGCCATTTGGACTGACCAATGAACCAACTTTCTTTATGTTCTTAATGAATGGCATATTCAAAAATTACTTTGATAAGTTTGTCATAATATTTCTGGATGACATCCATGTCTATTCTAAGTATGAAGAGGAGCATGAACATCACTTAAGATTGGTATTGTAAGTGTTGAGAGAAAATCAGTTGTATGATAAGGTGAGTAAGTGTTATTTTTATCAAGAAAAATACATTACTTGGGTAACATTATTTTAGAATAGGGTATAACAATAGATCTTGAGAAGATTGAAGCCATTAGAGGATGGCCAACACCCAGGAATGTTTCAGAATTCAGATATTTTATAGGGTTAGCTGGTTACTAGAGAATATTTATAGTAGGGTTCTCTAATATTGCTCATCCCATCACTTATTTCCAAAAGAAGGGAATTAAATTTGAATGGACAACAAAATGTGAAGAAAATTTTAATTCTTTGAAGGAATTACTTACTAGTGCACCTATTTTGAAGATTGTTGACCCAAATGAGAATTTTGTGGTATGTATAGATGCATGCAAGGAAGGACTTGGTGGAGTCCTGTAACATCCCCTGGCCACCCTTGCCAAGGACAATGCCACTTCTCTGATACCATTTTGTAACATCCCCCGACCACCCTCATCGGGGACAACGCCACTGCTCTAAAACCATACTTCTATGATACCATTTTGTAACGTCCCATGGCCACCCATAGTCCAGACCATGCTGCCTCAGACACACATAGTCTCAAGCTCTTTTATAGATAATTAAACTATCCATGCCCAAACATAGACCTGTTGGGCTATGGAAGACAGAGCTCCTTATGAAATAAATCACATATAAACTTAATAGAAATAAACAGAGATAACATGAAAGCATACATGCATTGAAACAAATGATATTATTATAAGAATCACATACATGCACTAAAATACATCATTAACCATTAAGCACATAAATGATCCTGAACAATAAGATTTTTGTGGGAGGGATTGTTTAGAGGATTCAGAGGAACCACAGTATTGATGATTGGAGGTCGACGTTTCGATTCCATATCGGGACCCATCATCAAGACATCTAAGCCTAGATAAATAAAAACCTTAAGAGAAGAGATAAATAGTGAACCTACGGGAGGTGGAGAATTCTAAAGTCTGAAGTTAGCTCTAAAAAACTATAATTGTTTTAATTAAAAATATTAAGGTTTAATAAATTATTAATTAATTGTAATATTTTTAATTAATTTTAATACTTATCTCTTGATTGTAGTGCACTGACTGCATGTAGACCTTCCATGAAACTCCCATCCTTAGACACCACTACTCATCATTCTCAGCAATGGATCACCCCCGAGCTAAGACTAGACTCCACCGGGCAAGGGATTCCTAGGCTAGGCAAGGACAACAGGAAGTTGCACCAATCTACGGGAAGAATTTCCTCCAAGGAGCCACTTATTCCCACTGCTCACAGACTCTCATTCCCCACATGCCTGTCCCACCCCAGGAGTATACACCTTTACTTTCACATAGTCCATCAACTACTCCACCTCCCGTCCAGGGATTTAGAAATAAGCTGAACATGAATTATCAGATATCTGTAGTTGGTATGGAAATCCCTCTAGGAGAAATCACTTCCCCAACAAAATCTGTCACCTGGAGAGAGTTTCACATAGGCCTGACAACCTGCTTCTTCTACCATAGGCCAGGCAACCTGCCTCTTCAAACTACAGGCCCGACAACCTACTTCTTCTATCCAACTCCTCAACACACGGGAAAGGGTGATGGAATCAAAATAAACCGGATGTGGGGCACGATAATGGTCGAACGAAACACAGGAAACCCACAGGGTACAAGTTCAACAAAGATATCAGTTTGGGCTCGTTGCAGAGGTTTGGGATGGTCGAGGTTTTAGCATTGTTTTTCACCATTTTTCCTTCTTTCTCCTCGTTGCGTGCGTGAGTGGAAGGAATGTAAAAAAGGATCCCTGAAATATTCAAAATAACCACATATATTTTCATGTTCCTGAGATGACACATGGATTTCATGAAGTGCATTCCTCTCCATTTTGAAGTCGTTTCCCTTCCCAAAAGGAACTTAGGATAATTCATATCCTCTTCACAACATTTAGAATAATAATATATATTATTCTATGAGGTTTAAGCTCTTAATATTATCCCCTTTTTCTAGCCTCTCATCTCCCTTCCCTTACACAACCTAGTGGAGACTAGTTCCCATACTCTTTCATCTTGTTCAGTCTACACACAATGATTCTTTTATATTAATTATTTGAATATTTACATGTACAAAACAGGCTCCTGACCTTAGCATCCTAGGCTCTCTGGTCCAACTATCACATAAGCCTCCTAGCTTATCATTACTTGGCTCACCAGCCTATGAAACATGTTTACAATTAATGATTTAAAAATTAGGGCTCAGTCATGGGGTATTACAATCCCCTCCCCTTATTTTTGCATTGTCCTCAGTGTAATTCTTTTACACCATATCAACAAGATTTTAAAAGTATTCAAAAAGATGTGGGTATTCTGACCGCATTGCATCCTCATGCTCCCAAGTAGTGTCCTCGGGACCTTACCAGGTCCATTGGACCTTTACAAGCCCTATGGATCAATTCTAGAGCTGTTTAATTTTCTGGTCTAGAATGCATACCAGATGCACTTGGATGGCACCTTCTTTCTCCACCCGAATCACATTCCAATTAATTACATGATTAGCATCAAGTATATATTTCTTGAGAAATGATACATGGAATACATTATGGACAGAAATAAATGCAGGAAATGTAATCATATAAGTTGTTGGACCAATCCTTTCTAGGATTTCAAATGGTCCACAATATCTAGCTTCCAACTTGGAACAATTTCCCAACTTCAGTGAAATTTTGTTGGCCTTAACCTTTAAGAATACATGATCACCCACTTTAAACTCCCTGTGAGTTCTACCTTTGTCAACATATCTTTTATGTATGTCTTGGGAAACCTTTAAATTCTTTTTAATCCTCAACATTTTCTCTTCCATTTCTCTGAGAAAATACGGCCCAATCATTGCCCTATCAGCTAGGTTGTCCCAACTTACACGAGTGTTGCACTTTCTACCATAAAGTGCTTCAAATGGGCTCATCTTCAGAAAATGCTTGGTACCCATTGTTGTAAGAAAACTCTACCAAGTGTAGACAGTATTCCCACTTTTATGCTTTTTCCATCATGTACATTCTTAACATATCTTCTATTACTTGGTTTACCCTCTCTATATACCCATCAAAATTGGGATGATAGGTTGTACTGAAGTTCCGATTGGTTACGAACCCCTTGGATAATCTGTTCCAAAATTTTGAAGTTAATTTTGGGTCTCTATCAGACACAATTGTCTTTGGAATACCATGCAATCGATCCACTTCCCTCATATAGATATCAACAACATTGGTTTCTTTGTGAGTAGTCTTTAAAGGAATAAAATGGGAAACCTTGGTAAGCTTGTCCACCACTACCATGATAGAATCACGATGCTTGCTTGTCCTTGGAAATTTGGTGAAGAAATTCATTGTCACCACTTCCCACTTCCACTCAGGAATGGGTAATGGCTATAGAAACCCAGTTGGGTGTCTATGCTCATCCTTAACCCTTTGACACTCCATAGATATGGCAATGTACTCAACAATTCATTTCTTCATACCTAGCCAATAGTATTGGCTCCTGACTATTGTCCTTGTTTTATGATATCCTGGGTGTCCAACATAAGGCACATTATGCATCTCCTTCAAGATCATACTTTTCAATTCTAGAGAATTGGGTATAAAAATTATGTTCCTATATAGGAGAATTCCATCAATTCCCAATTTGTAATTTTCAGCTTCCTACTGCATTTTACCTTGCTGCAATTTTGTTACTATCTCCATGTACTACAAATATGCTTTTGCAGCTTCATAAATTATGTATTTAATATCTGTTTGGAACATGCTAATGGTTGTAGCACGTAAATCATGCACTCTCCTACTGAGTGCATCAACCACTTTGTTCTCCCTTCCTTTGATGTGCTTGATATTAAAATCATACTCATAGAGGAATTCCAACCATCTTCTTTACCTGACATTTAAAATTGTCTGATCAAAAAAATACCTCAGACCATTATGGTTTGTCCTCAATTCAAATTTATTTCCCATGAGGTAGTGCCTCCATGTTTTTAAGGCATGTACTATTGCTGCCAACTCCAAATCATGAGTGGCATAGAGCCTTTCATGCACTTTCAACTTTCTGGATTCAAAACATACTACTAAACCATTTTGACTGAGAACTCCACCAAGTCCCTCTTTTCACTCATCTATGAAAACCATGAAGTCCTAATTAGTATCTAGAATTCTTAGAATTGGAGCACTGATTAATAAGTGCTTGAATTTTTCGAAGCTCTTTTCACATTCTACTGTCCATTGAAACTTCACTCCTTTCCTTTACAAGGAAGTGATTGGGTGAGAAATCCTTGAAAACACTGCAACAAATATTTTGTAGTAGCCAGCTAGACTCATGAAGGATATAACTTCTGTAACATTCTTAGACGTTGTCCATCCTCTAATGGCCTCTATATTTTCAAGATCCACTGCTATCCCTTATTTGGATATGATATGTCCCAAATAATTAATTTGGTTATGATAAAATGAGCACTTGCTCAATTTTGCATACAACTGGTGTTATCTTAATACTTGCAACACCATCCTCAATTCATGCTCATGTTCTTCTTTTGTCTTGGAATATATAAGGATTTCATCCAAAAATACAATGAAAAACTTTTCTAAGTACTCTCGTAAAACACCATTCATCAAACACATGAAAACAACTAATGCATTTGATAACCCAAATGGCACCACTGTAAACTCATAGTGACCATACCTTGTTCTGAAGGAAGTCTTGTTGATGCCTTCATATTTAATCCTTACTTGATGGTATCTTGACCTGAGATAAATATTTGAAAATATCCTTGCATCCTTCAACTGATCGAAGAGATCATAAATCCTTGGAAAATGATACTTGTTATTCACATTTACTTTATTTAGCTTCCTAAAATCAATACACCGGAGCACCCCAAGGTGACAGACTTGGGTGTATGTACCCCTTCTTCAATAGTTCCTCAAGCTGCATTTACAACTTCTTCAACTCTGGAGTACTCATTCTTTATGGAGTCTTTGACACTGGAGCTTCTCCTGGCATCAAATTTATAGAGAAATCAATATCTCTCTTTGGGGGTAGTCCAGGTATCTCCTTAAACACATCCTCAAACTATTTTAGGATTGTTTTATCTTCTAGATCTAGCACCCTATCCTTAGTTTTTTCCTCCATATGATATGGAAACACCTGGAAACCCTTCCTATAACACTTCTTCAGCTGCATTATTGATATTTCTCAGACAGTGACTTCCCTAGGAATTCCTTGGACTTCCCTTGAGTTTCCTTCCCAATCTAGGCAAGTGAATGCCTTGTTATGACAATATAATATGGAATGGTGTTAGTCCAATCAATCCATACAAATTAGACATTCATATGAACCCAAAGGCAAGATGTTCAGATTTTCCTTAGTATTCATCCCATTCATGCCCAATGGACATGAATTAACCAACTCAACAACCTTTCTCTTAGCTCCTATATCCAGCTATAGTTTGAGGATGTATCTCCTTAAACACATCCTCAAACTATTTTAGGACTGTTTTATCTTCTAGATATGGCACCCTATCCTTAGGTTTTCCCTCCATATGATCTGGAAACACTTGGAAACCCTTCCTATAACACTTCTTCAACTGCATTATTGATATTTCTCATACAGTAACTTCCCTAGGAATTCCTTGGACTTCCCTTGAGTTTCCTTCCTCATCTAGGCAAGTGAATGCCTTGTTATGACAATCTAATATGGAATGGTGTTGGTCCAATCAATCCATACCAATTAGATAGTCATATGAACCCAAAGGCAAGATGTTTAGATTTTCCTTGGTATTCATCCCATTCATGCCCAATGGACATGAATTAACCAACTCAACAACCATTCTCTTAGCTCATGTATCCAACTGCACCAGCCAAGATTTATCATGCTTGCATCTTGGAAATTGCAATCTTTCCACTACCTTAGGATCTATATAGTTATGGCTAGCCTCTAAATCAATTAAAATAGTAAAGGTATGTTTATTTATCATACCTTGTACTTCAATCACGTGTGATTGAAACTCTGCTTGCTTGTTTTCCAGGGTTGCTATTAAGAACCAAATATCAATATAGCATAGAAAATCCTTAGAAAAAGTACTCAACGCATTGAAAAAGAGATAATTTCAGATAATAATCCTCTTCAAGGGGGAAACCTCCTTTTACCCCACTTAAATGTTCAAGTACAAGATGATTCAAAGTGAAAATGTCTCCTTGGTAAATATACGAGACTAGGAGGTATAATTATGACTAATGGCCTAAAGATGACATAAATAAAATAACATTACTAATATAATATGCCCCAATTAAGGGGTAATGAGCCAATATTAGGGCTTAACATGCCTCTCCCCTTGAGACAAGTGT
>JZKD02S1434888.1:1014176-1030301 GCA_000966675.3 Picea glauca
TCCATCTTAGTATCCAACTTAGCTTCCATTGAATCCATCTTAGTATCCAACTTAGCCTCCATTGAATCCATCTTATTTTGTAGTTCATTTATGTCCCTACGCATTTCTTCACCTTTATCAAGAGTCCAAGTAGGATTTTCTGGAGGCTTATTTGGTGTATAAGTTCCCTTTTTCGGTGGCATGTTGGTCAAGTATCACTTTTGAACCTTGATTTTGAGGTGGTTCTACTAGACAATATTTATTCTATTGTATCTCCCAAGTTTCGGCCCTTTTGGGTATGCAACTTTATTTTATGTATTTCTCTAATATTTATTCTCTACAATGCCATAGGTCTGATAAAAATTGGATGTGCCAAGTGGAATTTACGGTACTTTCCCACAACTTGTCTATTTTTGGCCTTTCCATGAGATCTCACTTGTATAGTGTTCCTCGCACAAAATAATTGATATAAAATTCTAAAACTTGCACTAGAGATACTACAGACTGTCCACGATCCAATGAAACTAGTCCCATGCAATTTGGATACTCTAGGAAGAAGTTATGATTGTTTTACCTGGAACACCTTCTTGAGACTAGTCAATAGGACTAGTCAGATACCCTATCTTACATAGGGTTTATCTACAAATTTAAGATGACCCAGAAGCTGAAATTTTTACCACAGATACCTTACTAATTTCTATAAATATCCTCCTTATTTTAGGGTTTGAAATGCTACAGAATTTTTTTTTAGCAAAAATTCTGCAATGACTCAATTCAGGATGATTCCATAACCCTATCTTGTATAGGCTGTATCTCCGAAATTATAAGGCCTTAGAAGCTGAATTTTGAACAAAATGTACCTTGATCCATCTACTAAGTATCCTCCAAGCCGTTCCTTCTAAAAATTTGTATAAAAAAAGTTATAGAAAAAATTCCAAGGTGTCTCAGATGTAGCAGCAAAACCCCAAGACCTTGAGCTCTGATACCATATGTTAAGAACCAAATATCAGTATAGCATAGAAAATACTTAGAAAAAGTACTCAACGCCTTGAAAAAAAGATAATTTCAGATAAGAAGCCTCTTCAAGGGGGCAACCTCCTTTTACCCCACTTAAATGTTCAAGTAAAAGATGACTCAAAATGAAAATGTTTCCTTGGTATATATAGGAGACTAGGAGGTATAATTACAACTAATGGCCTAAAGTTGACATAAATAAAATAACAATACTAATATAACATGCCCCAATTAAGGGGTAATGAGCCAATATTAGGGCTTAACAGTTGCATAGATCCTTGACACCCTTCTGCCAATGTCCTCCATTGTTTATGCTTGCTGGACATTATGGATAACTCTCAGTTTTTCATCTTTGTGAGGAAAATCCATATACTTATGATCTCCTTTAAAACCCCAACATTGCATCGATGGATGCCTTGGCATTTTCCCACCTGCCTCAGCCATCTCGGGCTCTCTAAGAGTTGGTTTTCCTTGAGGATTATTTCTGAATAATGGAGGCTTGATCCCCTTCTTCCTCAGATTTATGCTAAACTTCTTCTTGTCCTCCCAAGCCTTCTGGAAGGCAGGCTTTCCTTTTTGTTGATCATAAAGCACTTATCCCTTCTTATGGTTCCTTCCAAAGTTTTAGGATCATCATACTAGATCTTGTCATTGATGAAGGATGGTAGTCCACTCAGATATATTTGGACCTTAATTGTCTCATCTTTGATGAAGGAGACATACTTAAACAATTCTAAGAATCTCTTTTCATATTCATCAATGGTCATGCTGCCCAGATTGACTTCAAATAACTCATTCATATTTTTATCATAATACCTCTTGGTCAGGTATTTCTTCTCAAAATACTTCTTGAATTCTTTCCACATCACATTTTTCTCTTTGAGGTGTTATACTTACACAAGATGATCCCACCACATGTATGCCTTTCCTTTCAGCTGATAGATGGAAATTCTTCCCTCTGCATGAAAAGAATAGGTGTGCAATTGGAAGTACTTCCTCATGCCTAGCAACCATGTCTCAGCATCTTCATCCTTCTTGTGCTCTCCATCAAAAGTAGGAGGTTTGATCTTATTCATTTATCCTTTCAACTCATCCACCCCAGACCTCCTATGCTTCCTAATAAGGGATGGACTTGAGATATTGTGTGCTTTCCTATGGGAATTCGTTTGGGAGTGGTGGTGATGTCTGCTACCACTCCTTGATCTTTGTTTTTCCTCAGGTGTCTTGTGGATTCCTAATTTTCTGGAGCCACTCTCCTTATCTAAATTATTCTCAATTATGTCCATGATTTTCATTAAATTCATGTTGAAGTATTCATGTTTCTCTTTGTCCTTCATAATCCTTTCATTATCATCTTTGTGGATCTGGACATATGCCTGCAATTTTCTTATGGTCTCTGCCAGATTGACGTCTTCCTCCTTTCTTGCTCCATGTCCATTGGAATTTGTTCCTTCAATTCCCAGGTGGACATTCATTCCTCTAACCTCATCTTCTTGACTGTAATCCTCTTGTGCATCCTCCATCTTTCTGCACTCTAGGAAGATTTTGTTCTTTTTTGGTAGAAAAAAACTCTGCAAAAGTGTGCAACCAACATAACTCTTTTCAAGCTAACTGTCTGAACAAAACCATGCAAACGTGTACAATTATGATTTATAAATGATCATAATTACTTATACAAATTTTATGAGAATTTTACTATCCATAGACAATTTATGGGTAAACAATTGTCCTCTAGTACTATTCTAGACCTATCCAACGACTTCTCCCTTGCTCAATTCTGAGTTTTGAGCTGGATGTTGTGACTATTTGAGTAATGGTGCTTCCAGGAAGGTGATCTATGTTCAACTTTTATTAATTCTTAGAGATGAATTGGCTCTTATATCCGTGCTAGATCCTCTCTTCAACTTAACAACCTTTTCCTTACTTCTTTTGATGCAGGTTTGTTCAATCATGGACCTCATGATCTCCTTCTCTCAACCTTTTTCCCATTCTTAAAACAAAATTTTAGGCGGTACCCNNTTTTGTTTTCACCCCCAAGCACATGTGACCACAACTGTGACCCAGTGCGATCAGATAGGTGCATATCTAGAGCCTTGAGAGATTCAGAGCTCTAAAACTTAGGCTTCAAAAACTCATGTTACTTTATGCCTCCCTTCTCCCGAACATCGAACCATCGAACCCTTGCACAGTACATATTCGGAGCTTCAAGGATCCACAACTTTGTGCAACTTACACCTTATTTTCCCCTGAACACTCGGATTAACGAACTCCCAAATTCTCATCAACATCCACTTACCAGTGTGCCACCTAGAAGAGTTACAAAGTGGACACATGGCAACGTCTAGTGTGTACATGTCACCCTTGGTGACATCATCACTCCACATCACATCAAAACTTCACGCTTTTCTAGATTCTCATTCTACACATCACAAAACCCTTGGACCATCAAACTCCCAAACTACAAAAACCTTTGGGTCTACTTAGCTATGTTGTCATCAATACCTATGGTGACACATGGTCCCATTGTCGAGCATCATGTGTTGGGTCTCTATTCATTCTAAGAGCCTACGAAAAAGTACGAATCTCGATGATGTCTGACATGCCTAGAGGAGGTCCACATCACCTCCCCATGAATTCATCAAGCCTCATCACTTCATAACTTTGATACTTCATAACTTCATATGTCTAGAATTACTTCTAAAAATTTCCCTTGAACGCCAAACTCCTAAACTATTTAACCTTTCGGGGCTCCACTGTCGAGTGACATGTGTCAAGTTCCAATCGGTCCTAAGGGCTTGTCAAAAGTATGGAAATGAGTGACACATGGCAGAAATAGGTAGGTCCATGTCACCCTAGGTGACATCATCTTGCCATATCATACTCAATGCTCTAGGACTTCGGGGTCTCTTCCTCCCACACAACCACAAACCATTTCTTCTGGAGTGTTGAAACTCTGAACCTTCTTAATATTTGGACATGTATCCTTTGGAATAGATGGTCCAGATTGGTTCCAGACTTCATGACTTCGGAAATATTCTCTACTTATAGTTTTAAAATGACAGGAGGGGCGAAGTCTGAAGGACTTCAATGCTTATCCTCCACACATCTTCTTAGGATCCAACAGATGCAAGGGATATGTCTCCTTTCGAACAGATCCAATAGCCCAACTTTAACTCTGCGGCCCAATACCATGTATGTCATGGTTTATCAAACTGCTATACCTCCTGAGCTTTTGAACACAACCAATGTGTTCCCTCAACACCCTCCTGGCATCCTGAATGCTCGAAGAATGATTTTTTTCCATTTCAACAATAGTTCCCTCTAAAGCCCTTGTTTCAATAACCACTTATTTGGCCCATCCAGGCTCAATGTTGAAGCCATGGGCTCTGATACCATTTTGTAACGTCCCTCAGACACCCTTGTCGGGGACAATGCCACTTCTCCAAAACCATACTGCTCTGATACCATTTTGTAACGTCCCCCGACTACCCTCGTTGGGGACAACACCACTGCTCCAAAACCATACTACTCTGATACCATTTTGTAATGTCCCCCGACCACTCACAGGTTGGACCACACTACCTCAGACACACACGGTCTCAAGCTATATTATAGATAATTAAAACTGTCCATGCCTAGACATAAACCTATTGGGCTATGGAAGACAGAGATCTTTGCGGAATAAATCACATATAAAATTAACATAAATAAAAAGAGGTAACATGAAATAATATATGCAGCGAAACACATTATATTATTATAATAATCACATACATTCACTAAAATACATCATTAACCATTAACCACAGAAATTATACGTATTTCTTGATTGTAGTGCATCGACTATGTGCAGACCTTCCATGAACCTCCCATCCTTAGACCCCACTGCTCATCACTCTCAGTAGTGGGTCACCCCCGAGATGGGACTAGACTCCATCAAGCAAGGGATTCCTAAGCTAGGAAAGGACAACATGAAGTTGCACTAGTCTACAGGAAAGAGTTCCTCCAAGGAGCCACTTACGCTCATTGCTCAAATACTCTCATTCCCCACATGCCTGTCCCACCTCAGGAGTATAAACCTTCACTATCACACAGTCCATCAGATTCTCCACCTCCCTTCCAGGGCTTCAACAATAGGATAGACATGAATTCTCAGAGCTTTGTAGTTTCTACTGGACTCCCTCTAGGAGAAATCACTTCCCCATCAAAATCTCTCACCTAGAGAGAGTTGCTCATATGCTTGACAACTTGATTCTTTTACCATGGGCCTGACAACCCTCCTCTTCAAATTGCATGCCTAACAACTTTCTTCTTCTATCCAACTCCCTAACACACAGGCAAGGGTGATGGAAAAAAATAAACTGGATGTGGGGCACGATAATGGCAGAATGAAACACAGGAAACCCGCAGGGTACAAGTTCAACAAAGATGGAAGTTTGGGCTTGTTGCAGAGGTTTAGGATGGTCGAGGGTTTAGCATTGGTGTTCACTGGTTTTCTTTCTTTCTCCTTGTTTCATGCATGAGTGGAAGGAATGGAAAAAGGATCCCCCAAATAGTCAAAATCCCCACATATATTTGCATGTGCCTGAGATGATACATGGCACTCATGAAGCGCGTTCCTCTCCATTTAGAAGTTGTTCCCATTCCCAAAAGGAACTTAGGATAATTCATATCCTCCTCACAACATTTATAATAATAATATATATTATTCTCTAATATTTAATCTCTTAAGCTTAGCCCCTTTTTCCAGCCTCTCATCCCCCTTCCCTTACCCAACCTAGTGGAGCCTAGTTCCCCATACTATTTCATTGTGGTTGGTCTACATGCAGTGATGGTTTTATATTAATTATTTGAATATTTACACATACAAAATAGGCTCCTTGCCTTAGCATCCTAGGATTTATAGCCCAACTATCACATAAGCCTCCTATCTTATCATTACTTGGCTCACCAGCCTATGAAACATGTTTACAATTCATGATTTAAAAATTAGGGCTCGACCTTGGGGTATTACAAGTCCTCACTCAAAATGGGTATTTCATTAGTTATGAGTCCAAAAATATTAAAGAGCATGAGAGGAATTATGCCACACATGATTTGGAGCTTGTTGCTATTATTCACGCATTGAATATGTGGAGGCATTATCTAATGGGAAAGAGATTTGAATTAAGAACAAACCACAATGGTCTAAAGTATCTTTTTTATCAGCCAAATTTGAATGCCAGGCAAACAATATGGCTTGAATTTTTAAGTGAATATGACTTTGACATCAAGCATATCAAGGTAAAAGAAAACAAAGTTGTTGATGCACTTTGTAGACAGGTGCATCTCATGCATGCTACAACTGTCAGTATGCATCAGTCTAACTTGAAGAGCATAATTTTAGATGTCATTGTTAGAGGTAAAGGAAATCTTACAACAAGGAGATGTACAACAGAAAATCAAAGAGTATGAGATAAAGGAAGATGGACTACTTATGCATAAAAATAGAATTTATGTTCCTAGTTACAGAGAACTTAGGAATTTGGTATTAAAGGAAATGCATAATGTTCCATATGTTGGACGTCCCAGTTACCAGAAAACAATTACAATAGTATGAAGCCAGTTATTTTGGCTATTAATGAAAAAGGATGTTGCTGATTACATTGCCAGATGTATGGAATGTCAGAAAATGAAGGCTGAGCATAGACACCCAATGGGTTTTCTACAGACATTACCAATTCAATGGGAAGTGATAACCATTGATTTTATAACAAAATTTCCCAGGACAACAAGGCAACATGATTCAATCATGGTAGTGGTTGATAAATTGACAAAGGTTTCTCATTTTGTTCCTGTAAAAACAACTCATACAACAACTAATGTTGCAAAAATTTACATGATGGAAATTGCTAGGTTTCATGGGATACCTACAACAATTGTCTCAAACAGAGACATTATGTTTACTTCAAATTTGTGGAAGGGATTATTTAAAGGAATTGGTACAAATATGAACTTTATCACAACATACCATCCACAGTCAGATAGGCAGACAAAGAGGTTCAACCAAGTAATTGAGGACATGTTAAGAATGTATGTGATGGATAAGCCATCTAAGTAGGAAGATTACTTTCACTTGGTTGATTTTTCATATAATAATGGGTATCAAGATTCATTGGATATGAGCCCATTTGAAGCCTTCTATGGTATAAAATGCAGTACTCCAGTATGGTGGGACAACCCAATAGATAGAGTGGTACTCGGGTGAGAGTCGCTCAAGGAAATGGAAGACCAGATGGTTAAGATTAAGCATAATTTAAAGGCAGCTCAATATAGACACAAGGTTTATGATAACAAGTATAGGAAAGCAAGAGAATTTAAAGTAGGAGAGCATGTTCTTTTGAAATTAAATCCCAAGAAGAGATCTTTGAATTTGGGTAGTTATACAAAGCTGGCATCTAGATTCTATGGTCCATTTAAGATATTGGAAAGAATAGGGTCAGTTTCACACATGGTTGCATTTCCTGTTTCCATGAATGTGCATAATTTATTTCATGTATCTTTGCTAAAGAAATGTGTACATGATCCTAACCATGTTATTTATTGGCATCTGATCCAGGTAGAGACAAGGGGAGACTTTTAGGTCCAGACAGTGTGAATACTAGACATAAAATTCAAAATGCTCTGAAATCTAGTTATAGAGCTGGTAAATGTTCAGTGGACCTGCTACGATCTGAAGATGCTACCTGGGAGCATGAAGATGCCATGCGGGTAGAGTACCCGCAACGTTTTGAATAAATTTTGGAATTTTCATTCATGTTTTGTATATGCACTGAGGACAGTGCCAAAATAAGGGGGAGGGGATGTAACACCTTGGGTTTTGAGCCCCCATATTAAATAATGTATTGTTACATTGTTGAGAGGCCAGAGTGCCCAAACAATTATAAAAAATCCAGTGTGCCTAATAAATGTAATGTGTGATCATTATTAATAATAAATGCATCACTAGCTGTTAGATAGACAAGGACCAGAGTTATAGGGGCATATGATTCCATAAGAGAGGGTTATTGAGGGGCTAAGTGCTTATTTATTTTATATTACCCATTTTTTGTAATGGGGGGGAAATAATTACATGAGCTATTTGGGGGAAGGCCAAGAGGTTCTTGATCCCCATGAATTACAAAAACCTGTCACTGTTCTGTGGAAGGGGTTCCCTAGTTGGATAATTCTCTCATCCATTTTGGTTATTTGCTCACTCTCATTCCCATCCCCGTTCAAGTGTTTTGGCTGGTCGCCTCACATGTTCATTCCTCAATTTTTTCACTGCTCATCCTCTCTCGTGGAATATTCACTCCATTTTTTCCTTCACTCACTCATCTTTCCTCATTTTTGTGTCTTGGATTGGGAAAGGAAGACGATTTGTTGAAGAAAAACCATAGTTGTTGGTTGTAGAGAGGTTTTCATGTCTGAGATGCTTGGCCTGTGTTCATCTTTGATCACAACTGCAAGTCCTAAGAGTCCCAACATGGAGATTCTAGACCAGCTACACTAGAGCCCTAGAAGGAGAGGGACTTCCTGAGGGACTGTGTGGAAGAGAAGGGTGGAGGTTCGTTCTCTTGGGTGGTGCAGGCTGGGTAGAAGAGAGATGGGTACTTGGATTGTTGTGAGTTATGGAGAATCCTATGAGAGCTTGAGTTTTCAGTGGTTTGGGAGGCCAAGTAACACTCTGGAACCGTCCTTGTGGATTCATAGCCCTGGCTCGAGGGTGACATTGTTGTTGAGATTTGGAACAACAATGTCTACGGTTGGGAGGAACGTCCTTGTTTTGCATCCAGTTGGTTTCTTCTTTTATAAAAGATAAGTGCTCTCTATTATGGTTTTTCTTTGCTTGTGTATTTATTTATGTTGCGTATCAAATTATTATACCTAAGATTTGTACCTATAATATGCATGCTTGGTAGTTAATGTTGTGCATGGTATATTGTGCATGTCTTTTATGTTGTGGTATGAATCTTGATCATTGCATGTATGTATTTCATGATTATTTGTTAATTAATTTTTATCATGGATTTGAAATCATCCAAGAGTTTTGTTCTTGATGTGGCATTCCCGTCATGTGGTAGGCTGGGTATGTTACAGTTTGGTAATAGAGTAGAATTGTAGTGGCATTTCTCGGCTTGGGTGGTTGGGTACGTTACAACACACAACATGGAGAGTTGAGGAGAGAACAAAAAGAGTAACTCCCCAAACCATGACATATGCACGAGGGAATGCCAGAGAAGGAGATATAGGGTGGAGGATACTGAGATAGAGGGCACATTGTGATCATGCTTGAGAATGGTGTGTGGAAGTTCCACCAATCCCACCCACAATTTTTTCATTGAGATATGGTTTCACCAAGTTGCCTCTATTTGTTTTTTCCCCTTGTCTACTAGAAAAAAAACTTATTTTGGCTTTCTGGATCTTGTAAAGGTCAATCTCATTCTCATTCAACCCCCCTCTCTACCCTGGACGCAAGTACAAGAACAACACATACACATGTCAGTAATCCAAAATGGACCATGCTACCTTCTCCTCCTCACTACTCTCATGATCTGGGTCTGTCCACATAGGCATTGTCTACATAGGCATTGTATACAACATTCCATTTTGGCCCATTGGATATTGGACAATGAGGCATAAAAAAAAAACTGGAGGCTCTCCATAGCATTCTCTATAGAATCAAAAAAAATATCGAGGCAGTCCATAGTGTTCTTCTTAAAATTATGGTCCTTAAGAATAATATGAAATAGTCATATTTAGAATGTTTATTAACCAACTATCCAAATTCTTATTCTGGGAGGGGAATTCCTTTAATCAAATATTGAGCAACCCCACGATAAAAGAGTTATTCTATGGCCTTTGCTTCCATTAAAAGAAAAAATTGTTGGATGGACCCTAAGTGTCCCACATCCTCTAATTCACACTTGTTGATAGGCAGACAAATTGAGGCTTTGCATAGTATCTTAGCAGCGTAGAGTAAACATTTCCTGAATCCCATGGTCTTGATCATGCCTATATTTTAGGGCCATTTGATCATGTCATAATCTTTCCCAAAAATCAATCTCAATGAAGAGGGTGTTGAAATCAAGGAAACTTTTGGGGGAATTCCATAAATTTTTCCCCTTCAGGCAATATGATGGACAACATGCACTTCTTGTCCTCCTCTACATCAATCATGTGAAAATCCCTATAAACTAATGAATGTATTTCCAATAATTTGTCAATAATCCATTTCTATAAAAGGGATCCTTCATCATTAGACACATAGAAGTTGGAGAAACCCAAAAACCTTCCATCCAGAGTCAAAAAAATCAAAACCAATTTTTGAGAGTTGTTGGTGCCTCATCCTATAACTGATCAAGAAATATAAAGGAAGACATAAGTTTCCACTCCACCCTTTTCCTCAACCTAGTTTGACGTGGAACCCTACCTCCTATCCCCTCAAGAGAGAGGCATGGGAGAGAAATAAAACCTTTTTCCCAGTGGCCAAGGTTGTGGTCTTAGAAGGATCTGACATGCTCGGGCCTTTTTGGGTACAACTATCATTATTAGTTTGAGGAATTTGTTTCTCATGATCAGTGAGACACTAGTGGAGTTGTCTTAGAAATAAGTGCACAATGAATAATTTTGTGTTCTGGGTTTTGGTAGGTGAAGCAATTGTTGGAAAAAATAATATAATGCACAAGTTGCTTAATCATCTTACCCCTTATAGGAATGATATACCATTGGAGGATTGCAATGGAAAAAATATTTAAAATGATAATGTACCAATATCCAACAAGGTTGACCCTACAATGAATTCGAGTGAAAAAATGTTCAAATGCAATGTTTTAGAGGTAAAAATATAAAATAACATCCCAATTCAAAAATATATGTTACCGAGCCAACCTTGGCTATGAGAATGGTCCAAAAGCACCATAAAATAAAGTATAATATTTTTCACCACTAATTCTAGTATAATAATAGTTTGGAAACCAATAACCTTGGGATGGGAGAATGAATGAGAGAGTGCATTGTGAAGAGAAATTGCAAAGACCCTAGATGGGTATAAAATTATATAAGAGATTGTAGAGGGTGGGAAACCTACAAAGCTTGTAAACTTGTGTATTTTTGGTTCATATATGTTTGAGAATCCAAGTAAATAGAGAAAATAAAAAGACATGAAAATTATCAATACATTTAACATATGAAAATAGTGAATAACAAAAATATACATCTTCAATAAAAACACATGTACATATTTATAATATACAATTAATGATTTAATATAATGGAAAATTGACTTAAGAATGTAAAATTTAAACTCATGAACATTATTATTATTATGATTTTTCTCGTTCTCTTTGTCTTATCATAATAATAATCCAAATACCAATCTCTCCATATGTACACACATTTAAAGTACATCCTACATAATAGTTTCTAAATGTTAATGGTGTCATGAAATTTAAATTCTTATAAACATAATAATTATTAAAGAATAGAAAAACCTCAATAAAATGTATTAATTTCAATTCTTAACCAATGTGTCGACTTACCTCAAATAACATTGAAAAATTCACTAAGTAAGGCTATCCTATCCATAGGCCAATAAGTGACCACATTTTGTACTTGTCCAATAAACGTTTGATTTGGTTTTGGAGAGTGAGAATTATGAATCATTTACACAAAGGACCTTCACTTTTTCATATCCTTTTCCTAAAGAAGCAATGTGCAAAGTGTCGGTAGGATTTTTTCTTAGTAAACTTACAATCCCCACAAGTATGTCTTCATTATGATACCCACATGATAAACATGACTCCTAATATGAAAGGAATACAACTATATATAATTGTTCCATATGCATAGAAAAAATGAATTTACAATATGGATGAGAAATAACATATGCTAGGGCCTTTAAGGGTGGATTAGGAGTATGTGGTAGATTAATGAATGAACCAAACAAATTTGATATCATACCAAGTACAATATACAACTTCACAACATAATGGAATGAGATTGAACTATAATATCAATTATTAAACATGTAATTAGTTCAATTATTAACATTAATATGATATGCTCTTTCACAACTACTAGAGCATTTCTCTGGAATCATCTTCATGCTATTCATCATCCTCCTCATATTCATCACCATCATCATAATCATTGCAATTTTCCTCACTATCCTTAATATGCATCATCGTGGTCACCATCCTCTTTATTAGGATCAATGGAATAGCTAGTGCTCCCTTCATGTGCAATTCCATCAAAGGTTTTCTAAATAACTATAATGACCCCAATTTTGACCACTGGAATGTATTGGTCATACTATGTATAAAATGAAAATGTCTGGTTCTATGACTAAATTCTATCCATGTACACCAAAATATAATGATCTTATGTTGTAATTGTGTAAATGCATTGTAAATATTCCTAGTGCAAAGCTGAAGGACAAGGCTCAACTAATGAATGACTACTCATGAATGCTCTAATTATGCATATGTAGACCATGTCATAGGATTTCCATGGTAGGATTAAGCTTTGTATATCATGTTGAATATAAAATGGTCCAATATAGTTGTTGAGAGCATGTGAAGGAGAGTATTTATGATTCCACTAGAGGGGAATATGCAAGGGACTCTGTGGGAAAGTGTATCCTATATTGCAAAGTGTTATCCTTAGGTATCACCCATGTGCCTTAAATGAAGAAATCCACTTCCATTGACTCATTAAACCAATCATTGAATGCAGGCAAGAGGTCAATTCCATATAGTACATCATTCAAATGTAGTAGGTCAATTCCATATTCACCCTTTCAACTCCTAGAGAGAGAACCAAATGGACTAGTAGTTAAATAGAATAGTAGTTCCCCCAAATTCACTAGGCATCTCCTCACTAAGTGAAAGGAGGAGTTATGTTCCATAATGAGATCCTTCCAACATCTAGTATCATGTCAGAGTGATATATATATATGGATTATCATGTCAAAGTGATATATTTATTCCAACATCTCCTGGCAACATGCACAATATTTTTAGCTATCATAAGAAAATAATTCATTTCCACTACCACAACAATTTGGCTATCACATGTTATGCTTGTTATCATAATTTACTAATGCCTAGATTTTGATCTTTTCACCTACAAAATAAATAGTTAGTTTACATGAAAAAAAAATGAAAATAAGGAAAACACCTAACAATACACACTAATTTGTTTATCCTACACACAGCGTTGAAATTTGGTAGAAATTGGTGGTTTTGGAATTCATCCTAGGTGATATAAACCAAGCTTATGCCCCCACGTGCTCTCATACTTAACATATGATAATTCAAATTTATTATTTGAATTATTTCTACCCTTAACATATGTAACCCACACACTCTGATACTTCCACCACAAACTCCCCGCGCTACCACAAAATTTGATACTTGCCTTGGTGCAAAATCCCTCTACCACAAACTATGATACTTTCCCCTATGCACAAGACCTGCATATGAGACGGAGTAGAGGGATTTATAGTGACTTGGGTTCCAATGCCTCCTGCATTGTATATTTATATCATTGGTCCCCTTTGATTCCGAGACCGGGTAGAGGGATTTATAGTGACTCTGAGACCAAGTGGAGGGATTTACAGTGACACTGAGACTGGGTGGAAGGATTGATTAGGTTATGTAAATACTAACGACGAGGGAGAGGATGGTGAGTAACTCTACACACTTGAATTTACAGTGCTAATGCGAGAATAATCATTTTGTTTTTACAAGTTTGTGTTACTTCCATTTTTGTGTTGGAAGGAGAGGGAACTCTCACCTTCTTCTACCCTACCCATAATTGCCTCAAACCCTATTAGGATTTCACCTTCCAAAATCAAGAGAATATTGGTTGGGGGCATTGAGAGTTTCCTTTTCCCATAGTAATAGAAAAGGCCCCCCTTCCACTATATGATGTAGGTCCCAACATGTTATAGTAATCCCCTTCAGGAAGACCATCCCACCTCCCTAGGAAGAAACCATCCCACCCCTCTAATTTTGTAAAGAACCCTAGCACTCAAGAGAAAGAGAGCAATTAAAAATTAAAAATAAGAGTTGTAAATATGTTACTGGATTTATTTCCACAATAGCCTCACTATGTTACTGGATTTCTCCCTAATAAGAGTTGGAAATATGTCTTCCCTGTTGTTAGAAAAATCTTCATGTTCCTAATGAAGACCAGACACAATGTTAAAAGTCATCTCCAAGAAAAATATGAAATTATGATGTTTTGCTTAATAATTATGGTAGTAAATGCCGTATAGAGGATCCTCATATAACTTTCCACTGAAAATGAGTTGAAAAATACTCCCCTTCTTAGGGTTCTATCCAATTCTATTATTTCAATACTTAAAGATTATTCTCACCACCCCCATCAATATATATTTTGTGTTGCACAAAACTATAGTAGTCAAGATCTTGATCCTCCTGGACTAGAGAAAATTTATCCATAACAATCAAAGGGATGTGCTCCATAATTGATTTTAAGTTACCAATTGTTGTTTTTGAAAGATAATTTCCATGATTACTTAATTGATCCTTAAAATAATTCACAAATGCATACCATCCCTCTTTTTTATTTTTTCTCAAAATTTTCTATCATATCTTGACATCATCTTCCAATGAGTGCACAAATAATTTCATGACCACATATTCATGCTCAATCCCAATATCCTCCATCAATGCAGGAAAACATTCCTACTGTTTTACAACATATATAGGATTATAACAATGAAGCTTTGGAATGTGCAATAAGTAGTGGGTTTGGGTACCTCAAAATTCCTATAAAATCCATGGGACAATATGATTCCAGGGTCTCTTCCTTGTGAACATGATCAATTGTATGCATATCATCAATGAAGAATGTACCAACATTCAAATAGCCTTTAATAAATCCATCACCATTAGAAGAACATGCCTTTGTAGTCTCAGAAGTTTCTCTCTTTTGTTCAACATAATGAAGAGAAAATTTTAGACAATTGGTTTGGATTGTTGGTTGTCATTGATGTCAACCTTTGGAGAGTGATATTGTAGATTGATGTCAAATCTTAGAGATTGATGTCAACCCTTGAGTATGTCTGATAGCTCTAAAGGCGTGGGTAAGGAACCCAAGTTTGGGTGAGTAATAATGTAATTAATATCAGTGTATATGTAGGTAATACTATTCTATATGGATAGTACATGCCATGCCATTTCTGGTGATATGTGGAACGTCACATAACTCCTCACGGTTAGATATTTATGGCCATGAGAAGTTGGAGAACCCTCATGAGTTATCTAGAAGATCCTAGAAGGTCAAACAAGCCAAATTATTCAAGAAGATCCTAGAAGATTTTTACCAGTCAAAGTGGTTAGTCATGGGTTAAGTGGTTGCATCAAGAAAACAATTAAAAATAAATTAGTTGCAACTAGAATTGGAGAGTTTACTATTTTTGGATAAAGTGGTTAAGTGGAAAAAGTGGCTAAGTGGACAAAGTTTGTTAAGTAGAAAAAGTGGCTAAGTGGACAAAGTGGCTAAGTCAACAATGTTGGTTAAGTGGACAAAGTGGCTAAGTGGACAAAGTGGTTAAGTGGACAAACTGGCTAATTGGAAAAAGTGGTTAAGTGGACAAAGTGGTTAAGTGCATACTTCTAGACGAAGCTACTTGGAGAGTATAAATAAGAGAGCAAGGGTCTCCCATTAGTATCCATTGAGCATATTGAATATCTACAAGTGACTGAGGTAACCAAAGGATATCTAAGGCAAGTTTCAGATGGAAGGTGAAGTAAAGAAGGCTGAAATTCAAGAGAGGATAAATTATTTTTATGACTCTTTCTAAGATCCATACAACAAATATTACGTGCGGGGCATTCTGTACACATTCACTCTCTAGAATAAGCCAAAATTCAACAAGGTATGGCATTTTTTCTATAACTCCTTTTATGGGAAGTTACAAGAAGTGAAACCTGGATGAATTGCATATAAGACATTGAAGAACATTATGTACCATTTTCATACCTTTATTCATTACAGGTACATAGTTATGATTGTTTCAATTTAGGTTTCTTGACTAATCCAAAATTAGTCATGTGAGACTAAAGTAAAGTTTGATGAAAA
>JZKD02S1434888.1:1030351-1041495 GCA_000966675.3 Picea glauca
TATTTCTTTGGTATATGGTTGAGGTACATGTTGGGTACATGGTTGAGACAAGTAGTTGATGAGTTGGCACATACATGAGGTGTATAGTTGATGATGTTGGTACATATTGATGAGTATGTCACATTCTTCTTCACTATGAAAATCTTAAGAGGATCTACATCAATAAGTTCGACAATATTGCTAGTCCTATCCCAAATCATAGATATTTTTAATAAATACAATAGATCAACCCCTTATTTCCTTAAGTCCTTTAATAGTTGTTGCAGAGATGTTATGACACTATATTTTCCATAAATACAACTATTGATCTCTCACTTCCTTAAGTCCTTTAGTTATTGTTGATAATAGATGTTTGGTCATTTTATCTATATTTTCAACCATTTCATTGAGCACACTAGAGATGACATGGATGATAAGAACCATTTATGTATGGGAGAGGTAATCCCAACGTGGAGTCAACATTAGAAAGTTTCAAAACTTTCTATAAATATTTAATTTGCTACATGTGTGGAGTTACCATGTGAGACCTTCAAATGCCTTGTATACCATTTTTTCTCTCACCCTCAATACAAACATCTAGAAACTAATGATTCAAAGAAATAGGACTTCCCAACACCATACTATACCGGATCTATTGAATCCAAGGAATCAAACTTTTTCCCTGGTAACAATGCCAATCGTCAACTCCCAAAATTGCTCTTTGAAATATGAAGTCCCACATAAAAATCAAGGCAAGATCAATTCTACTCAAGAGTGCTCACTACCACCACAACATATGTCCTCACAATTTAGATTCAATGTCTTTTCATCTCAAGTGGGGTATCCCAAATCTTATCTTAAATGAGACTTGATTCCTATAAATTTGTAGTTAAGCTCTATTTATATAAATTGAAATCAAAATAAAGGTTGGTTGAATAAATCATGATTTTTTTTCTATTTATTGGGCTACAAAGTATTTTGTTTATAAAGAGGGACCAAAATTCAAATGGGTGAAGAAACCAAATGGGGCAAGGTGCTTTCCATAAACCCCATAAGATCAAATATTCCAAACATATCATCAATAATGAATAATTGAATTCAAACATAGATGGAAATAACTTCACATATATTCATATAATGATAATAAAAAACAAGTAAACATGACAATCAAGAACTTCATTAATTAGAGTTGTAGATATTAGAACAATGTCTGATAATTATAACTGCTTAACTTACTCCATTTATAGTAAACATATAGGAATCGATAAGAGAGCCACTTATTTTTCTCATATTATGCTCATACATCTAGGGGATATATATGAATCTACTATATATGATGAGATCACTTGCCTCAATGACATTGATGATTGTGGCATTTAATACATCATACCTAAAACAAAAGAAGAAGAAGAATGGTGAAGGCACAACTAAGTGTTTAAGAGTTCATCCTTGAAACTAGTGACAGAGCATGTACATGGGGTATAAAACCCCAATGATCCAATATTTTGATACTATCATTTTCTTCTTAAATAGATAATAGATGGATTGATCATATTTTACAATATAAAAACCAATATCATTACAATAATACCTTGAATTTCTCCTTAGTTACAACAAAATGCCTTGAGTCCATTGTTGACTTGACATTGTCAAAACTCTTCTTTATTCTTGGTATCCAATAATGCACAAACACACTTCTTGTTCCTAAAGAAATGCACATACTCCAAGTCATCATTTGATATGATAATAAAATTGTACCCATGATTTCTAGGATCTTTCCACATGTTCAAGAATTTTATTGAAATTGCTACCATGTCCCATAGTCATTTATAATGTTTTATGCCATGTTGGAAAAATTATTACAAGCAAACACTATTGCATTAGGTTCATGCTTGAACAAATCAAAACATCCACCATTTTCCCCAAGTTTGCTCACTTCTTGGGTGAGTTTTAAATGTGACAATGCATGTCATCCCTACCATTAATGCATGCCATATTGACATCTTCACCTCATGATAACATTTCATTAGATTCCATGCCTTAATATTTTCCAATAAGCCCTCTTTTGTGAAATTTGGCCACTCAGCAACAACATCCTTATCTCGAGCTATATATATTTAAACAAGATCCAACAATTTTCGACTAGAATAATATGTCCAAAAAACTCTGAAAAGAACAAAAAATTAGAACATTTAAACTAAGGCTTTGTTTTATCAGTACAATAATTTATAACCAGTCATCAAAATTGTCCCTTCACATTGTTCCAAAATAACATCTTTCAAAGGGACTTGAAAGCTTTGGAGAAGGATAAGAAGTTTGTTTTTGTGAAATCTATGGTGTGCCCTCCACACCATCAAAACCTTGCAAATACCTCACATTCATCTTTGTGGGTTTTTCCAAACAAAGATATATTTAATTTTCCAAATGTCCTAAATGGAACTTCGACAAAGGATGACGCAGACTACTATGCCTTCTTACATCTACATTGGATGCTTATGGTTGGGTAGTGAGATATTGTTCATATGAAAACAATTCATTGGAACAGTTTTGTTTGAAAATAAGTGTTTTATTTATGCAATTTAATTATATATTTTGTATAGGACACTAGTTGACTATTTCTCTCATTTTATGGTGTTATAGGACATACAATCAAACATGTATTTGTCATATCTATACTTATTGAGTGAGGGAAGTTCAAGTAGAATAGAGGAAAGTAAGACATCTAGTAGGTCTAACAGGTGGAAATCAACTAGAGGTGAGAAGATCAGAAGAAAATTCCATAGACACATGGAATTTTTTCTTGAAAAATTAGGATCATGTTCTTATTATCATGAGAGAATAAATGACATAGAGGTGCCCTTGAGGTAAAAACATATAGTGAAACGATGGGTACCCAAGTATCTTCCTGAAATAAAAACTGATTTTTGTGTAAACAAAAGGATATACCGGATTGCTCCATCGTCATTACATGGTTTGGGGATATTTTCCATTGATGGCATAAAGGTCTGTTACGATGGTTTAAATGAATTGATGGAGTATGTCGGACCCTTTTATATCTACAAATATTGGATATGACTATTCCAATATACAAAAAATATGCGAAGATATGGTTTGGCTGCAAATTATATACATCTAAAAGACAATGATCAAAATAAAGGAGCAACTATATATATTGACGGAAGACTAAAAGAAGTGGGGAATATTGCAATGTTTATAAACAGTACACGATCCATGACCAAAAATAAGAAACCCAATTGCATATTTGAGGGGCATGAAGGAAATCGTGTATTCGTATGTGCAATAAAATCAATAGTTGCAGGGGAAGAGTTATTGATTGATTACAATTTGAATTGAATAGATACAAGCGTTGCTATTATGGGGGTAGTACATATACTATTTTACCCAACCTGTAAACAATGACTCTTATATTTTATGATTTTCATTATGTTCTTTAGTCACTCTTTACTTTTATGTTTTTAGCATGCCATGTTTTTTTCCCATGCGTATTCATGAACTAACTTTATTTCTCATACATTTGAATTTATTTCTCATGATCATAATCATGGTTCTAATTTTACTGTAATGTGGTAGAATGATCATGGTAAATCAATAGCCTCAGAACAGGTAAAAAAAAAAAAAAAATTTGAATTGTATTTAATGTTCATTTTATTTCTGTGGTGATCTGTTATTTTATTTGTTTACATAACTGAAATAACATTTATTTTGTTGAAATATGTAGTCGGCAGGACATGATGTCGATGATGATTCACTTGATGAAATGGATTTGTCTACATCCCATGGCCCTATGGTATCAATAATAAAAAATATCAATCAAGTGAACATGGAACTAGCTCACTTGTCAAACATTTTAGATAAAACTCTTGAAGTCGAAGAAAGGATCAAAGAAGTTATGACACGACTTAACACATATAAGGTAATAACCATAATTTCAAGTGGTTTTAGTTTTATGTCATAAGATCAATTATGAAATATTGATTTTTAAATTTTACATTATCTAAATGAAAAAAGGTTTTCTTTCTTATATAGAGATTTTTGGATCCTTTTAACCCCGACATGCATGGTGTCGGTGTTGGTTGTGGAGCCTGATTGTCTTCCTGATTTAGAGGTCTTTGTTTTCAGCTGTTTTTATACCCCATGAAGACTTTACACCCCGGAAGAATGTACACTCCTCCATGTGGGGGAGTGCAAAGGGGGGTTACCCCCTCTGCGGGGTCTGGGGGCAAGTGGGCCCCTGAAGGAAAAATTGCCTTGTAAATGTATATTGTAATTTCATTGTAAATCTAGATCGTTCATTATAAGGTCGTAGATCTGATGGTAGAAGTTATGTTAGGGTTTTTTTCCCTAGAAGGAAGGCCTCTTTTACGAGGGAAATGTATTGAGGCTATGTATTATTGTGAATAGTGTATTCTGAGTGAGAAGACTATGAAGAAAGAATAGGACGTTATAGTGGGTGTGTTGTAGGTTGTATCCCTTCATTTGCTAGAAAATAATAAAGCAAGGATCTAGAAATTTCTCTGGTGGACGTAGCCCACACTGGGTGAACCACGTATATTTGTGTCTCTATTGTATTATGTATCTTCTTTGTTTTATTGTATTGCTTTGTGGTCCTATTTTTCTAACAATTGGTATCAGAGAAAAAGGTAACTCGTAGGAAAAGAGGGTTCCTGGTTCGAGTGGGAGCAATGGGGGAAGATGGAAAGTTTAGGGTTGAGAAATTTAACGGCCAAAGCTACCAGTTCTGCAAGATGAAGATGGAATATTATTTATAGAAGAAGGATCTATTCCAACCATTGGGTGGAATAGAAAAGAAGTCGACAACCATGAAGGATGGAGAATGGGAGGTTCTTGACAGAAAGGCACTAGGAATGATACGGCTGATCCTGGCAGCGTTAATGGCTTTCAATATTTCGAAAGAAAACACATTGAAGGAGTCGATGGATGCATTGGCTAAACTGTATGAAAAACCCTCATCATCTAATAAGGTATTTCTAATGAAGAGATTATTTAATATGAATATGTCAGAAGGTGGGTCTGTTGCATATCATTTAAATGAATTTAATACAGTTACTAATCATCATCGGGGCTCTTCTAATCTTGTGTTGATTTCCAGAAAGATGGAACGACTTGGTCATGGTTGTAAGTAAATCTGTCTCTAGTTCAAATACTTTAAAATTTGATGATGTTGTTGGTTTTATCCTTAGTGAGGAATTGTGATTGAAAAGCACGAGTGAGACATTAGGTAATGCATTGACCATGGACAATAGGGGAAGACAAAAGGATAGAGGAAAGGGCTTAGGGAACAATGAGAATTCTAGGAAGGGCGGATCCAAATCCATATTTGGAAATATAGAGTGTTGGAATTGTGGGAAGAAAGGACATATGAAGAAAGATTGCAGAGCTCCAAAGAAACAAAGAGATGGACAACATGAGAAAAAACAGGAAGCAAATGTAACAGGTGATGTGTTAAAAGATGCTTTGATTCTTTTTGTAGATAATATTTCTGAGTCTTGGGTAGTATATTTAGGGGCTTCATTTCATGCCACACCCCATATGAAGTATTTTATATATTATGTTCAAGTTGATTTTGGACAGGTTCATTTGGGTTATAATGCACCATGCAAAATTGTTGGAATGGGAAAATAAAACAAATCTTGAGGCAAAATCCAAGAAGTGTAACGTTATTGGATATGGTGTTAATGATTTTGGTTTTTGCTTATGGGATTATGAAAATAACAAAATAATTAGGATTAGAGATGTCATATTCAATGAGAAGATCATGTACAAATATCAGTTGCAGGGAAATAAACATGAAAAAGAAAAACCAGAATACACAGTGCTTGATGAGATCACTGAAAAATAAATTCCAAAGGTACCAGAAAATCATAATGTACAACAACAAGATCAACAGGTACCTCAAACTCCTGCAAGTGTTTTTAGAACATCTACCAAGTTATGTATACTCCCTAAACGATACTCTCCTTCATTGTATTATTTATTGTTGATTGAATCCGGTGAACCAAAATGTTATGAAGAGGCAATGCAGGTAGACACTAAAATAAAGTGGGAGCAAGGCATGAAAGAGGAAATGGATTCCTTGGTAAATAACCAAACTTGGGATTTGGTTCAGTTTCCTCCAGGAAAAAGTGCATTATAGAATAAGTTGGTTTACATGTTGAAGGAAGAAGATGGAGGAAAAACGTGGTACAAGGATAAAAATTTTGTAATGGGGTTTGCACAAAAGAAAGGTATAGATTTTGATGAAACATTTTCTCTTGATGTTAAAATGACTTCAATTAAGACTATTTTAATTCTTGTGGTAGTAGAAGATTTTCATCTTGAACAGTTAGATGTAAAAACAACTTTTCTCCATGGGGATTTGGAGGAAGAGATTTATATACAGTAGCCACAGGGGTATGAGGTCAAAGGAAAGGAGAATTTGCTATGCAGGTTGAAGAAGAGCTTGTATGGCCTAAAGAAAGATCCAAGGTTGTGGTATTTGAATTTTGACAGGTTTATGACAGAACAAGGTTATAGTATATGTCATTTTGATCACTGTGCTTATTTTAAAAGGCTATAAAATGGAAGTTAGATTATCTTTCTATTGTATGTAGATGACATGCTTGTTGCAGGGTCTAATATGCAGTATATAAATGTGCTCAAGAAGAAATTAGCTAATTCATTTGTGATTAAGGACTTGGGTGCTGCAAAGAAAATCATTGGTATGAGAATAAAAAGAGATAGGAAAAATCACAAATTGACATTGTCTCAAGGTGAGTACATAAAGAAGGTGTTGGAGAGGTTTAGAATGTAGAATGAAAAATCAGTTAGTACACCTTTGTCCATAAATTTCAAATTAACTAAGGAAATGTGTCGCAAGACATAGGAGGAGATAGAATACATGTCCAAGGTCCCTTATTCATCAACATTTTGTAATTTGATGTACATGATGGTTTTCACAAGACCATATATTGCACATGCAGTGGGAGTTGTGAGCAGGTATATGAACAATCTAGGTAAAGAACATTGGGAGGTAGTAAAGTGGATTCTCAGGTATTTGAGAGGTATTGCTACTCATGCATTATGTTTTGAAGGTTCATACAATGTTCTACAGGGATATGTTGATCTAGATATGGCAGGTGATAAAGATAGAAGGAGGAGCACCACATGGTATGTTTTTACTGTAGGTGGAACATCAGTAAGTTGGATTTAGAAACTACAAAAGGTTGTTGCACTTTCAACAATAGAGGCAGAGTATGTTGCTACTACAAAGGCTAGTGTTGGCTTTTGATCATGTATTAAGGAAGAAAGTGAATATTAAGGAAGAAGAAAGACAAAGTATGAAGTGCACGGAAGGCACACACATCGAGGAAGGGTCGAAGTGATTAAAGAAGCATAAAAGAAGGAACTAAGTAAATGAAAGAAAGTCGTTGGAAGAGAATATCAAAGAAACAAAGAAGATAGATCATGGACAAGTCAGCAAGTGAAAGAAGATACTAATGGGTGCTTTGGAGCACCTTGCGGAGAAGAGGGAAGAACTGGTCGATGAAATATTTAAAATGCGGGTTATGTGGACCTACGGTTTTGGAACCTAGGGTTTTGGACCTAGGGTTTTAGCACTTGGGCTTCGGTCTAAGGTTTTCTAAGATTCATGGAATGTATAAATAGAGTTATAGAAGAGTTGAGAGAGAAGTGATAGTGATGTTGAGATGTAAAAGTGTTATGTCTTAGATCAATCTTGTATTTTGGGTCCTTATCTGGGTGCGAAGATTGCCTTTGCAGATGGGTGTGCAGGGTTAGGAGATAACGAGGAGAGAGAGAAGGATATGTAGTTGAATGCACATATAGAACTGTATATTTTCATCTATTTTATCAAGAAACACAGTTTTGTGGACGTAGCCCTAGGGAGAGGGTGAATCACATAAATGTTGTAGATCCATGTGGTTGATGCGTTGTTATTTACTATATGTTATATTGTTATTGCACTATTATTTTTCCTATTGAAGATAAGAAGATATAACTAACTTCACTGAGTTAAGAATAATACTGTTAATAATATCTAGAATATTCTATGTTGTTCTTTAGGAATCATCTTGCATTTCCTCTGGTTGTAGACACCTATGTCCTGCAACCCCCCTATTGCTACTACGGGTGAGACTTCATATGATTCATAGGTGTTGCAGAAAGGGCCAGTAGTTAGGGTTTGTTGGTGCGTTGTTAGAGTTGAACCTTGGGTCTGCCTCTGTGCCAAAAAATGGTTCCATTGTCGGGACCGAGATATTCTTGAGGGAATTTCAAGGTGGTTTCCATTGAAGACAAATATTCAAAATTGGATAGAAGAACACGAAAGAGACTTCACTGAAGCTCAGAACAAGAACCCTAGCATTAGTACAGAATACTGGTTGGGAAGGTACATCTTTACTAACGTGCATAAGATTTTATTTGCAAGAGTTCATAAGGAGTTGTATGAGTGATTAGCCAGACTAGTAGACACTCTATTTGAAATCAGATCTAGACCACTTGTGGTTTGGACATTAGCGTTGATTAAGAAAGTCAAGAAAGTTGATAACATTGTATCAAGGGCAGTGGATCTCTGGTTTGACAACAATATTGGAGGGTACATTACTAAATTTTCTATTGACAGAGTGGAATCATATAGTCAAGCAGAGAGGTATTTCTTCAAGGGACCTAGAGGAAAGTTTCTACACTTTTTGAAGTTGAAGATTAAGATGTTATTGCATGAGAATAATATCTTTAAAATACAATAACCAGTTGTATTTTAAAGCTAATGTTCAAGAATTTAGAAAGCAATAGTGACATAGAGGCTAGACACACACGCAGTGGGAGATTATTCAGAAAGATTCCTCTTGCGAACCTATTTAAGCAGAGTTACGAGCCATTAGCACAAGACAAATGATTCTACAGTGGAGAAGAAGAAGATCTATCAGAGGAAGAGTATTCAAAGTTTTCAAGGGTAGAGGAAGTAGATGTTGAAGAACCTCATCGAATAGTAATGGTTGGGGTGACTGGCTACGGGCAGTCAAATGGTTAAGTAACGGCCCAGAAACCAATATCCTATGAAATTTTGATTTTTCACGATATTTTGTGAGTGTACGCATGTTGTAGTAGGTCAGTAGGTATGTGTACACAAGCAGTAGTAGTGTAGGGTGCGTACACCTTCAAAACAATGATTTTTAGAAGATCTTGTTCAGTGATGGCTTGGCAAAGATAGCAAGTTAGATGGCATGATGCTAGGTATGTATGTCTGGTGCAATTTAGGGTCATAACAGATGCCCCCCTAATGCGTGAGGTTAGAAGAGCATCTGATGGTCGAAATACATTAAAAATATTCACCGATGTACGAAGCAAGTGAGCCCAGGAACCTAAGTTCAGGAGGTACCATATACAAAAAATAACAATTTGTCTCACCGAGGAGGGCATACCCATGCTCGAGATGAAATAAAATCATGGTTGCCAATCAAATACACTGCATATCCATGCCATATAAATATATAAAGTGTATCCGCGAGTAGTACACAATGGATCTACATCTCAAAATCAAAATATATACATGTATAGTATCCATCTTCAAGAAGGAAATGACGCCTGATGGCTAGAGATGAGGTCTTCAGAGCACGAGCAACAACTTCAAAATATTCAAAAATCTAGTAGGAGTATAATATCAGTGTATAAATTTACTACCCATAGGTCTTCGACAGTTCATCGGGACCAGACAAGAGGATCTTGGTGACTAGTGCAGAGAACTTCATTGATTTTGAACAAGGACTTGATTGGTCTTTCGGGGTGTCCGAGCATGAGGAAAAGATGTTAGAAAAATAGGACCACGGAGCAATAAAATAATACAAATGTGGAAATAAAACATAGAAGATACACAATACAAGAGACACAGATTTACGTGGTTCACCTAGTGTGGGCTACGTCCACTAGAGAAGTTGTTAGGTCCTTTCTTTATTATTATCCAGCAAAATGAAGGGATACAACCTATAGCAAAACCCGCTATAACTTCCTCTTCTCTCTCTCATAGTCTCCTCTCTCATAATACAATACTTTCCCACCTACATAGCCGCAATACATTTCCCTCATGAAAAGAGGGTTGCCTTCTAGGGAAAAAAAACCCTAACATAATCTTTATCGTTAGATCTGCAACCTTATAATGAACAGTCAAGATTTACAATGAAATTACAATATACTTTTACAAGGCAATTTTTGCTTCGGGGTCTTCACCCCCGAACCCCCGTTGGGGTCCCGCTTGCCCTCAGACCCCCCAGCTGGGGGGATAGCCCCCCCGGACTCTCAACAACTCCACCACTGCTGTATATGCTGGACTCTGAACCTTCTTGGACCTGGAAAATTTCTCATCTTCATCTTCATTCTTGAAGACCAACTGAAACTGAGCAAGAACTCAATTTCTCCCTGGTCACTCCCTTTGTTAACATGTCTGCAGGATTCTCGCTAGTGTGTATCTTTTCCAGCTTCAATTGTTCATCTTCCAAGGCGGATCGTATGAAGCGGTACCTCAACTGTATATGCTTAGTCTTTGAATGGAATGTTGAGTTCTTTGCAAGGTGAATGGTACTCTGACTGTCACAGTACAATCTGTTGTTCTCCTACTTCTTTTCCAAATCCTCCATAAACCTTTGTAACCAAATCATCTCTTTAATAGCCTTTGTAGCAGCAACATACTCTACCTCTGTTGTTGAAAGTGCAACAACCTTTTGTAGTTTTGAAATCCAACTTACTGTTGTTCCACCTATAGTAAAAACATACCATGTGGTGCTCCTCCTATTGTCTTTATCACCTGCCATATCTGAATCAACATATCCATCTAGAAAAGTGTCTGAACCTCCAAAACATAGTGCATGTGTAGTAGTACCTCTCAAATACCTAAGAATAAACTTTACTGCCTCCCAATGTTCTTTACCTGGATTGTTCATATATCTGCTCACAAATCCCATTGCATGTGCAATATCTGGTCTTATGAAAACCATTGCATACATCAAGTTGCCAACTCCTGATGAATATGGGACCCTGGACATGTATTCTATCTCCTCCTATGTCTTGGGACACATTTCCTTAGTTAATTTGAAATGGCTGGCCAAAGGTGTACTAACTGGTTTTTCATTCTG
>JZKD02S1434888.1:1060975-1113750 GCA_000966675.3 Picea glauca
AACTTTCTATCTTCTGACATTGCTCCCACTTGAACCAGGAACCCTCTTTTCCTGCGAGTTACCTTACGCTCTGATACCAGTTGTTAGAAAAATAGGACCATGGAGCAATAAAATAAAACAAATGAAGAAACAAAACATAGAAGACACAAAATACAAGAGAGACACAGATTTACGTGGTTCACCCAATGTGGGCT
Organism: Picea glauca; assembly: GCA_000966675.3. Lineage (NCBI taxonomy): Eukaryota > Viridiplantae > Streptophyta > Pinopsida > Pinales > Pinaceae > Picea > Picea glauca. Next base: position 1,061,170 of record JZKD02S1434888.1, read on the forward strand.
ACGTCCACCAGAGAAATTGCCAGGTCCTTTCTTTATTATTATCCAGTAATTGAAGGGATACAACCTTCAGCAAAACCTGTTGTAAATTTCTCTTCTTTCTCTCACAGAATCCTCTCTTAGAATACAATATTCACCATCATCCATAGCCGCAATACATTTCCCTCATAAAAGAGCGTTGCCTTCTAGGGAAAAAAACCCTAACATAATCTCTAATGTTAGATCTACGACCTTATAATGAATGGTCTAGATTTACAATGAAATTACAATATACTTTTATAAGGAAATTTTTGCTTCGGGGGCTTCGCCCCCGAACCCTTGCTGGGGGCCTGCTTGCCCCCAACCGAGGGGATACCTCCCTGAACCCCGCAGAGGGGGTACCCCCCCTCTGCACTCCCCCGCGTGGAAGAGTGTACATACTTCTGGGGTGTAAATAATTCATGGGGCATAAACATGGCTGAAATCAAGGACCTCTGAATCAGGAAGATAATCAGGCTCCACAACCAACACAACTCCTTCCTAATAAGAGATTGTAATCGAGAGACAGATCGACCACTTCAACCTTGACGCAAACGGTCTTCCCCCCTAACTGCATGAGGAAGGAGGGGATAATTCCATGTGGTCGGAATGAATGACCGTCGAAAGTGGTAAGAAGTGTAGGTGATAGGGAAAAAATGGGTTGGCCAATGGCCTTCCAACACGCCAAAGACATCATGCATGTCGAGGCACTCTCATCAACCACGATGTGGAAAAAGTTCTAGGTAAAAATTTTCATGGTGTAAGCCACTACTATCTGAAATGCTACTTGGTAAGGAAGATGAGGTTTTAAGTCAGTCGTATCAAGCATGATCATTCCTGGATTACAAGTCTCGACGGATCCTAAGGTAGCTAACAAATCCTTTCTCTAGGAAAGGAAGCTCTGGAGGACTTCCAAAGCCGACATTGCATAAGCGGTTTGTGACAAATCCTCCACCACAGAGTAGTTCTGGGTGGCCCTTGCATTTGGGTTGTTGGTAGCTTTCTTGAACACACCTTCTGGGTTGCGTGTCATTGTTTCTTCCAACTTCTTCTCAATATGGAGAGAAAGAGATGGTTTTTCGGCTTCTTTACCCTTCCAAGAGGTGTTTGTCATTTGGTAGTCGCATTTCCTAGTTGTCATTTCAATGCTACCTTTCATCATGTACACATTCTTGGATGAAGGATTACTTGCAAATGGAGGGGGTCCTTGACTGCCCACTTCCGCACTCAAAGAGGCTTGAGTCAAATATTTATCGTGTGGAAATGGTTTCGATAACACGGGAGGCTATTGCTATGCCAATAACTTGTGGGCCTCTGCAAGACAAGGGAACTGGTGAGTTGGGTGGTCTTCCGTGAAAAGGTTACACGAATACTTGGACTTCTTCTTTTTAGTGTTACCCCCACCAGCATTATCGGTAGGTTTCTTATCCCCTTTACCCTTATTTCATTGTTTCTTCTTTCCATCAGGCTATTGGGTGGCCTTCGAGTTTGTCTATTTCACACTTTGTACATCCAAATTTTGGGTAGGGGGAACAATCGAACCAATGGTCTGGCTGGCCGCTATCTGATGTATCAATAATTGCTGCAATTGATTTGACAGCTGATCAACGGACTTTGTTTGCGCTGAACCAACAATACCATCGACATGTGGTCTAGACCTCTGTCTGTTCTTGTCAAGTATTGACCTTGGTGCATCTGGAAAAAAATTGTAAAGTAAACCAGACTGAGAGTAAATCAGTTCTAGTTGTTGGGCTCTCATTATCGCATCTTCCTCTAAAAACACCCCCGACGTTGCGATGTCTTTAGATAACTAGGGTACCAAATACTTAAGGAACCACTCAAGAAGGAATGTTGGTGGGACTAACACTTTTATTAAAATCTTTCGGCATCTCCATTCTCGGATGTGATCTGAGATATGGTCCGCTTTTGTCTGCTCAAAGTTGGCCAGCAATTCAGTGGAGGTGTTGTATCTCATAGGAAATTGGAAATGGTTTAAGAAATCCATTGTCGTCGAAGTAAGAGTATTTTGAGCGGTCAAGATCGATGTACCATTTCAGAGCACTCTCGATGAGAGTGCATTGAAATAAACACAACTGAATGGAGTCGCCTCTCAATGAGTTGGATGAGCACCATAAATGGAAGGTAGTCACATGATCACCTGGATCTTCATTAGGCTTGGCCTCAAACTTTGGGATGTCTGAAGGAAATTTGGTCGGCATAGGAGGCCAATGCAGATCATGATAGATGGGGTCATTTAATAACCTTGTCAATTCTGGCAAGTGCATAGTTTCCAGAAATGGTAATTTGGGTTGTTGATTATAACCAGGAAAAAAGGAGCCTGGAGTTTGGCTAGCACCAAGTTGCCAGGAAAATTTAGGTTGTTGGATAGGGTTTTGGTAATAACCATGGTCATGACCAATGTACAAATTCTGCTCTTTTTGAGATGTCATCGACTGACTCCCGTAATAGGACGTAAAGGGTTGGGCTTGCATTGCATTCCAAGGATTTTGGGAATGGTTTCCCCCTATTGATCCGACGGGCATAGGTGTTGAGCCTTTCCTGGGGTTCCATTGACTATGGAAGGGGTTGCTTCAGATCGACATCCATGATGAGGGAACTGACCCCTACCATGGATTCCAAGGTCCTTGTGAGGAAGGAATTCCTAATTTTGCCCCTAGTGCAGGAATAGTACCCTGTATAGGATTTTGTTGTCCATAACCAGGGTTGCCCCCGACTGAGACGACAACTGATGAGAAATTGTAGTTACCAAATGCGTCGAGAAAAGAGAATGGTGTCAAACCAACCAACATGTTATAATAAGGAAGTCCTTGACTCCCTGCTCCAAATGAACTATAGTTTACATTCAGCTCGGCGGAATGTTGGTGAGCACCGCTGAGCGAAGAGGACAAAGGAGGTATATGACCCCCTCCATAAGGGAAAGCATTATAAGGAGCTGAAGTGCCCCCCATAGATCCTTGCAGAGGAGCGTTGGAGCTCTCATCCCCAAGACCTAAAGTTTTTAGAGTGGAGTAGGAAAGTACAGTGCTCATATCGAAGCCAGGCATCACGTATGAGAACAGAGGGCCTGTCACACTCTGAGTGAAAGGAGTAGTGATCACTACCATAGATGGAATCAGACCATTTCCTGAGGTAGAGGCAGTCAAGAACATAGTGGCTCGGAATGACAATGGTTGGTTAGGAGGTGGAACACCCCCTGTAGTGACATTCATAGAGGAAATATGAGTATTCCCTGAAGAATTAGCAGCATTTGTTTTCATCGTTGCTTATGACACTATCTGACGCTCGTAAGGTCGAACCTGTATGACGATGGGCGCTGATAGATTAGTGATTGGAGGGTTATATAGACCAAGAGCTTCCACTCCAAGGTAAAAAATGATTGGCTCATCCGGAATCAAGTGTTCTCTTCTCAGAGATGATTTAGGCACAGTTTCCTGTAACCTGGTCACCTCAAAAGACCCTTGCTAGTCTAGTTTTCGCCTTAGTGGTGGTGGGGGTTGCTCGAGATCAACCGGTGGTAGGCCCAAAAGACTTCGCGAACGTCGGAGCTCCTAATCCTCCACTATGTGAGAATATCAATGACACACTAGGGATTTCTATAATCGTTTTTTAAAAACAAGCACACACTAGAAAAATTTCTTATGAGATAAGACAAGAAGATCACTAGCTAGTTGGAAGAATAGTTACAATAGCCAACACTAGAGAAACTTACCGGTGCAAGTGAAACTTGAATACAGAAGCACCCTCCAGATATACTCTACAAAGTGTGGCCCGATGTCTTCCCTAGGTACCGTGGTATACCCCCGCAATCACCTGTGTAAGTCACTAAGATAAAGGCAACTAGGTTTCCAGTGCGCGAACAATCACCAGGCAGGTACAGTCGATAGTTGGGTGGACTGCAATGAGCAGGGTATCAAGTCCAAAACCTATCAAGGGTATTGAAAGCAAGTGTTCTGGAAGACAACTAAGGACCTCGAATAGATTAGAGACCCATGAAGCTTCGTGGAAAATGTGATCAATGAAATCCCAAAATAAACCTTTTATATGAATTCCCCACTACGCTTGGTCTGGCTTTGGAGGGGCTATCTCCACTACCTTTCCACACGTGACCTTGTGTTTAGCCCCTGTGTTAGAGGGGGATCCCAGATAACTTTCACAATTATTGGACTTTCAAGCACTCCCTAGCACAAACTCTTATGTTTGTTTTTGTAGCCTTGAAGAGTTTCCTCTCCAATCCTAAATCAAGGCTCTAACCTAGTCTGCATTGATGGACCCTATAAACACAAAGTCTAATAGCTTTTAAGTAAGAATTAATTTTAGTGGTTGTATTAAGTCAAAAGGAATGAAACTGAAACCAATGATGTTCTTTAAGAGACGAAAGAGAAGAGCATAAGATTATACTGGAAACACAAGTACTTCTTTCATCACAAATAAATATTTGCCAATTTAAACTCTTTAACCAAACTTTTTGAAACTACTTTTCTCATATCCTTGAAAAGAAAAACTTAAAAAAATATTTCGCTCAACTACGAGCTACTTAATGTCCTAAGAATTCACGTAAATAACTTAATAAAACTTTATTTTTCCTTTGTAAATGAAAAAAATCACCTAAACTACTTTACCAAACAAAGAAATGAAAGATTTTTTTTTTATTGTTTTATGCTTCAAAACAAGAAATTTGAAAATGAATTATTTCTTTTCTTCTAAAGAAAAAAAGGGGAAAATGACGACAAGGCAGGACCAAGAAATTAATTCAGGCCCAAACGCAGACCACAGGGAGTCATTGACAATACCAAATATACAAATCAAAGCAGACTCACAAACTTGTCTAAAACCCTATCAAAGAAAACATAAGAAATATTTTGATGAAAACAAAGCTATGTGGAAGTCAAACCTAACCTACAAACTGCTATAACAGAGACCAGGAATTGTTCAATAAAACCCCTGATAAGTGTGACTCCTAACACGAAAGAGGATGATTGCCTCTTATTTAAAAAAAAATCTCAACAGGCACGCTACTGACACTTCAACAGCCAACGTATGTACATGGGCTGCCCAAGGGTAGGGCGTGTATGCATGTGTTCAGGCTCACTGTAGGCCACATACACCTCTGTAACTTCTCAAGAAAATGAAAACCAACAGTCCAACACAGGCAGGGAGTACTGGTATGGAAGACCAAAATCCCTTAAAGACACATAATCTTACAAAAACTCAGAAAACAATGAATAAACTGATTCAAACCACCCAAAAAGAGATATCCCCAAAGACCCTAGAGGCATCCCCAGTACGGTCTCCAATTATTCTATAGTGGGAAAACCCCTCTACAGACTTCAACAGGGTTCTAAAATGTAGGCAGAGCTAACCGTCTAAAGTCTCCTACTTTTTATCAACTATCCCGACATTACCCCACAATCATATGTAAAAGACAAGGTATAGGGATCCAGTGGGCATACCTTAAACTCTACGTCTGGTGTCAATCCCTTTGTTCTTAGTTGTTTCCTAACTACAAGTCTCCTCCCAAGGCTGACCTACATTCACCAAAAGACAAAAAAGAAAATACAAGCATGCATTCTACATATGGATTAGTGGGTTAGATATCATAAACAAGAAATGTAAACAAATCATATAAGTTTAAGACATCATTTGGTGGGACGGAAAAAGTACTTCTTTATATTAATCTCACAAAAGTCACTTACAATATGAGACCAACACTGCTCCTTGAAATCGGTCCTGGGCTCCTCTTCATAATGCACCAACTGCTTCCACGTCTCCTTATCCTCTTCATTTCTCTCTGGGAGAATGGCAAGGGCTTGCAATGCAGAAAAAGGGAATTTTTGCTCAAACTCACAATGTGGTTGCCGAATATTGGGGCAAAAGGGGAATACAGAAATGGGCATATTTTATATGCTCTTGTGCCTCTCCTTGACATAAGATCCCAACCCCTTCTTTTATAGGCCAGAAGAGATATTAACGGTTGGAGTGATTGGCTATGGGCATTCAAACGGTTAAGTAATGGCCCGGAAACTAGTATCCTATGCGATTTTGATTTTTTGTGATATTTTGTGAGTGTACGCGGGCTGTAGTGGATCAGCAGGCGTGTGTACATGGGTAGTAGTGGAGCAGGGTGCATACACCTTCAAAACAATGATTTTTAAAAGAGCTTGTTCAGTGATGGCTTGGAAAATATAGAAAGTTAGATGGATTGATGTCAGGTATGTATGTTTGGTGCAATTTAGGGTTATCATAGATGCCCCCTAATGTGTGAGGTCAGAAGAGAATCTGATGGCCGAAATACATTAAAAATATTCACTGATGTACAAAGAGATTGAGCCTAGGAACCAGAGTTCAAGAGGTACCATCTGCAAAAAATAACAATTTGTCTCACCGAGGCGGGCATACCCATGCTCGGGATGAAGTAAAATCATGGCTTCCAATCAAATACACTGCAGATCCATGTCATATAACTATATAAAGTGTAGTCGTGAGTAGTACACAACAGATCTACTTATCAAAATCAAAATATATACATGTATAGTATCCATCTTCAATAAGCCAATGACGCCTAATGGCTGGAGATGAGGTCTTTAGAGCTCGAGCAACAACTTCAAAATCTTCAAAAATTGGGTAGGAGTTTAATATCAATGTATAAATTTACTACCCAGAGGTCTTCGACGGCTCGTTGGATAAAGATAAGAGGATATTGATGATCAATGTAGAGAACTTCATTGATTTTGAACAAGGACTTGATTGGTCTTTCAGGGTGGCCACGCATGAGGACAAGAGACAAACTGTAGAAGGGCTGACTCAAGTTTACTAAGACTTCCTTTGAGCGAAAGAATGATAAATGATGAGACTCAGGCAGCATGGCATTGACATAATTTCATGATGCAGGAGGCAATGCAAACTCTCCATATGTTTGGAAGGTTAACCAAACAAAGGACACAACTCTATGTAGTGAGAACAACTTCCTAAGGTCATATTGAATCCTAGGGCTTGACGAACAAACAAAAGGATGTAATTTGTCCAAGGGGAACTCATTGTGTTGTCAACAAAAAGAAAATATTGTTCCCTTCCTCTTTTGGGGGTATATTTGATTTTTTTGTCTTTTTCAATAATTGTGGAAAGTTTGAAAAAGAATAAAAGAATGCTACGTTACAAAGGAGGAACGAGTGTCGTAGACATATTAATTCCAAGCGCAAGGAACACATTGATGCTCAGAGCAAGGGGACATATGCAGGAAAAGGACGCTCTGGAAAAATCCTCCATGGGTCAAGGTGTCAAGACGCAGAGGCAAAGTGCTACAAGGCTTGCGTATAAGGCATGCTTTAGATGGTTTGGTTGAGAGAAACATAGAGCCATCATTAGACCAAAGATGTGGGAATGCAAATGCGATTAATAAGACACAATGATAACATTCTTTGATGTAATTTTAATGAGCCCAGAGAAGGTAAGCTCGGTGGTTTTTCATTTTTAGAGAGTCTGAAAAAGCGTAAAAGGACACTCCACTGGGGTACCTTTTTCAAAGGTAGTCTAGTCAGTTCGAAAAAGGGGTAAAATAGCACCAAACAGACATCTATTCAAAATCATTTTAATGAGTGTGACAAAGACAATATCACTCGATAATCTTTTCATATTTAAGGAGTTTGAAAATAGCTTAACTATGGACTCTATAAGGGATGTTCTTCTGGACCAATTTAACAAGTGTGAAGAAACAAGGTCACTTGGCCATAATTTCAATTTTAGGGAGTCTTAAAAGAGCTTAACTATGGACTCCATGGGGGTTCCTTTTTCGTAAATTTAGTCCCTCAGGCCTGAAAAAGGGTTAAATTTATACCTAAGGATACTCTTCTAAAGAACCGAGGCTCCTAGAGTATACCTTTGTTCGTTCTTTTGACCATCCAGACCGAAAAAGGGGTAAACTATCGTCGAACAGACGTGCCTTCAAATTTTAGTTTAGCGAGCGTGAAGGGAAACAAGATCGCTCGACAATCTTTTCATGTTTAGAGGGTCTGAAAAGGGCTTAAAAGAAGACCCGTTGTGTTTTGAGAATCCCGAGGGTGATTTCAAGAATGATAATGTATCATGCAAATGAGGCTCAAACTCACAATCAGGAAAAAATACTAAGGACTCCTGAGCCTATAGTCATTAGTGACAGCATGGACACCAAAATGAAACCAAGATCTACCTAGGGAATCCATGTGAAGGTAGGATCTACCACTAAATTACGACACTTCTAGAGCAGGAGTGAGGGTTTTGTGCCACAATTTGGTGGGATCGATCCTATAGAAAAGCGAAAAAGACAACGAGGTTCCACAAGTGGAGGTGGAATCCTATCTTATATGCACAAAGTTGGAAAAAAAAATTTTTACCAAAAGACCTTTAAAACTGACCCAACTCTCAAAAAAAATTCCTAAACACCCAAAGTAACACTTATCATAACATCCCCTGAGAAACTCAAGAACCATAGTAAATAATTTTCAAGCTAGAAAAAATGACAAAAAATGTCCAAAAAATGACAAAAAGGGGCCAAAAAGTCTATAAATAGAAAGTTGGCAGCTCATTATCACCATTGTAAATTGAAAATTGACCAAAAGTCAAAAAATACCCCTTTTCCAAAATAGTTGATTCTGGGAGCTTCAATGGACGAAACGAACTTTCGTTTGGACCAAGTAAGTACAAACTAACATCTCTTGCATTTCTTTCTTCCTTTTTTGCATTTATTTTTGTTTTTTAGGGGGGTGTTGACCTTTAAAGAGGTCGGCCCTGCGTGTACGCGGGATGTCCAAGCACATCCTGCATGTACACGTGGAGAGAAGATAAACTTCTCGTGTGCACACACGACTATCCCAAAGACATCCCACGAACACCCTCAACTAAGTGGAAATAAAATGAAAATGCAAGAGTTAACTCTCCATCCATTTGCTATTTTGCAAGATGTATGTGCATTGGAGAGAGAGGGAGCATGAGGACATTGATTTTTTGGTCTCAGAGGACCCTGTTGCTATCATCTTTTTTTCACAGTGTGGGTTGTTAAATTTCTTCCAGTGTCCTCTTGTGAGGGCATAGCCTAGGTTTCTAAATGAATTGATAGATATCTGGCATCCTGATGCGGAGGAATTCATGCTCGAGGGGTAGTCGTTGACACCAATGACTGGAGATATTTACTTCATGACTGGTTTCTCGAGGAGAGGGGACCCAGTCAACTTGTGTACTTTTTCCCTCGAGCCTCACAACATTGAGTAGTTTATTGGACTCCATTGTGAGGATGGTACTGAGAAAGAAGGTTCTCAGGTGCCTATTCATAAGATTGGAAACCTATCATTAAAAGTGATAGTTCTACTCATTGGGCGGATCAATGGATCCACGACTTTGCATCAAGCTTCCCAGGCACACATGCATTGTGCAGTACAGTGCTTAAATGCACAGATTTTTTACTAGAGTACCACCATGCTAGATTTCATGAAGAGACAACTAATAGAGTGTCAGATATGGGAGCACTGAAACTTTGGGTTTGGGACCATTTTGTGCTCTTTTTTCTTTGAGAGGGTACCCAGTCTCAGTCCTCTAGAGACTATATGAGGGCATGAGGCCTCTCTCCCAGTGCTATGCATATGGGCAGTGTTTCTTCCACAACAGGGGGGAGGGAGGACTATCGAGGCCTTTGATGACAAGTTTTTTGACTGGTGGTCATGACAGATTTTGGCAATAGAGGACTACCCCTATGTCGGGATCAATTTTTCTAGAGATCCTGACATACCTGTACCTCCTAGAGCGGAGAAAGGAGAGATGGGTAAGTTTGCTTTTCAATGTTGTTTAATTTTTATGTATTTTATATATATAATTTTTTGGTATACCAAAGTATCTGACACTTATTTATCTATTATGTACAGATGTGGGACCAGTGCATCCAAAAGACTTTGCGAGGACTAGGTGGCATCCTAGACCATAAGCATGACCCATTGGAGCCGCCGGACCATCAGCAGTAGAAGGGGGGGCTTCAACTGGAGAGTCTGAGAAAGTATTGAGATGGTTAGAGCGGAACCTGACCGTGATCACTCGTACTATCCCTATGGTGGAGATCGAGGATCTCCCACTGTCGATGCAAACTCATGTAGTTTGGGTGCCATAGACCTAGGTCTAGATCTTTTGGCATTTGGAAAACATTGTTGTTCACTACAGCAGGGACAACAGGCCCCACCCTTAGCTAGGCTAGACTACTTACATGATGAGAGCACTTTTTGTATATTTTTGAGGGTATAATCCCCATGACTCTTACTAGACATATTTTTGAGGTGCTTGCGCCCACCCTTGTACTCTGATATTTTTTTATATATATGTGGACATTTTACATCTTTTTACGTCTTAATGATTACATCTATTTTAAAAATGTATTTACATGTGTGTGTGTGTGATTTTTCTTACATGTGTGCAATATTCCAATCTAATACATGATTAGCTAGAGTATTTGTGATTTGATTCAATCTTCTAGGAACATGGATATACGTAATGTAATCAAAGCTTCATTCTAAGAGATGTACCCTAAGGAGTCATCGGTGTAGTGTAGGATCTTAAACACAGTAAACCCCTTTTAACCGAGACACAACCAGCTGAGCATCTAAGTAGACCCGAAAGTGAGAGATACCATGCGACAAAGCGTCACGAAGCAACTCTAAGACTGCAATGTATTCGGTGAGATTGTTTGTGGTGTCACCTAAAGAGATACCTCCTGAAGATAGAAACTATCCCTAAGGTGTGAAAATCACCCACGTTGCAGAAGCAAGCCTCTGAGTGTGTCAGCTATTGTTGTCTGCAAACCCAACGAACACCTCTGATTCTCTTGACATCTGCCAAAGTGAAAAATATGACATAAAAAAAAACACATCCATAAAACCAAAAAGACAAAAAATAAAAATAAAATGTATAAGACTATACATATATTACAAGAAGTCACCCAAGGCGACCCACCTATGATTAATACTTCTTAAGGTAGAGGCCATTTCTAGGCTCCGCCAAAGCATTTCCCTCAAAGTATACGAAAAGATAAGCGCCCTTCTTTAGAACCTCCTTCACGATGAAAGGTTTGAACCACATGGGTTTGATCTCGCCTGCCCCCAGGGGATCCTTATCTTGGTCATATACTAGGACAAGGTCGCCTTCAAAGAAAACCCGAGGATGGATGGACCGATCATACTGACACTTGACTTTTTGTTTGTGAGCCTCGTTAGTTGAGGCTGCATCCCGACACTGCTCATCGAGCTGCTCAAGATATAATAAACTCTCTTCAAGCGGTGAAGTGTCTGGAAATAACTGTACTACCAACTTTAGAGAGGGTATCTAGCACTCTATAAGCAAGATTTATTCCAACCCGTAAACGATTTGAAAAGGTGAGAAACCGGTTGCATTCTTAACAGACGTTCGGTAGGCCCATAGTGCTGAGTACAACATCAAATGCCAATTTGACATGTCTGAATTGATCATTCATTGTAAAATAGTCTTAAGGGATTTATTCACAGCTTTCACTTGACCATTAACTTGTGGGTAGTAGGGTGACAAATTTTATTTCCTCAACCCAAGATTTGATGTTAACTTGGACATCATTTTGTTCTCAAAGTGACTTCCATGATCAATGACAATATCTCTTGGGATGTCGAACCTTGCTATTATCTGGTTAAATAAAAAGAGAGTTGTTGTCTCGCCGTCATCTTTAAACGTTGGCATAGCTTCAACCCACTTCGTGAAGTAGTCTACTACTATGATGATATAACAGTGCCCCCTTGCGGAAGTAGGGTTGCATGTATCATAATAAATCCCCCACTTTGTGAAGGGACTGAATATGATGACAGGAAACATGGGAGAGGGGTGTTCCCTCATCTTCTGAGAGAAGATCTGACACGGGTAGCACTTCTTGACCGATTCAACACAATATTTGATTAATGTCGGCCAAAAGTAACCGGCTCGTAGAATATTTTGGATTTTTGCCAACCCAGACAAATGACCACCACATTCTCCAGTGTGGCAATCATTAAGCACTATTTCCATTTCTTCATGGGTGAGACACCGGTGAAGGATGCAATCTATACTTCAACGATACAGAGTGTCCTCAAGTATGAGATAGTTTTTGGCCTGATGGTGTATACGACAATGCTCATCATGAGAAGTAAAGGTGGGGCACCTCAAATTCTAGATATAGACTAGTATATCTCCATACCAGGGATTCGAAGACATGATAAAAAACATGTCTCCTTTGATAGGTGACTCCTCAGGTATAACATCACCTGATTCGATCGGAAGTTCCGAGATGAGTTCCGCAAAGACCAACAACTTTTTGGACTTTTCTGAAATAAAAGCCAAGTCGAATTCTTGGATGATAACTATCCATCTACTGATATTTCTGACGATCACACGTCGTGTCAACACGTATTGAAATGGGTTTACAATGGAAATGATAGTGCTCTTGCAGAACAAGATGTAATGACGGAACCACTGGAAAACATGAACTCCTGCTAACACATGTTTTTCAATGTGGGAATAATTGAGTTCCGGTCCAACCAAGACTTGGCTCAGGTAATAAATCACATATTATGAGAGAAAATCATCTTCCTGAACCAAGACCATACTAATGGTCGACTCTGTAGTGGCCAAGTAGGATAAGAAATATTTATTATAATTGGTTGGCCACAACAGAGGGGTATAAGTGAGGGTGTGTTTAAATGCTTCAAAAGAGCACTAAGAGGATTTGTCCCAATGAAAAGGAACGTCCTTATTTAGTAAATGCATAAAACCCTTTGTGATCTTGGCACTGTTGCGATGAAACGTCGTAAGAAGTTTGCTTTTCCCTGTAAACTCTGAAACTGAGGGATTGTGCACAGGGGAGGTAACTGAACTATCACCTCACTCTTTAGAGGATCGAACATGATCCATGTTGTCAAAACTATGAAACCAAGAAGATTACCCAATGTTACGCAAAAACTGCATTTGTTTGGATTCAAGTGGATCTGGTAGTAGCAACATGGATCAAAGATAAGTCAGAGGTGTGTGGGATGATCATCTCTCTTACGAGATCGTGACCCTAAATCATCGAGATAAGCCTTGACTACGTGTCTGATATCACGAAAATAAAAAGACATGGCCCACTGAAACGTAGCTCCAATATTTTTCAGACCAAAAGGCATCTTCTGATAAGAGAATGTACCCCACGGACAAATGAAAGAAGTTTTTTGTTGGTCTTCGGGCTTGATCTGTATTTGATTGTATCCTGAAAAACCATCCATGAAAGAAAAGGCTTCGCAACCTACGCATTCATCGACTATCTGGTCAATAAATGGTGTGGGGAATTATCCTTTGGATAGGCCTTGTTCAAATCATGGAAGTCTGTACATACGCGAATCATACCCTATTTTTTGTTGACTGGAACGAGATTTGACACCCATTGAGTAAGTCGCTCATAAGTATACACACTTCTACTACTAAGTTGTTTACATTACAAAGCTAATTCTTTGATCCTCTCAACTGCACTCTAGGTAGTGGCTTCTCTTTGGTATTGCATGTCCTGTAGAGTGATTGGCACTCTTTGTAGCTCTAAGTCTATTATTCTCTATTGAGGTTATTGGATGGATTCAGCAAGCTACACTACTTGATGCTCCACTGGATCTTCCTTCTTTTTCTCTAAGCCTGTCACAGAGCGAAGTGCTCTGCTGACTGCTTCTTTTACTCCAACCTACTTCCCGAGAAGTCTTTCTTTCTCTTGTTGGATCTGCGCTTCCTCTTCTTCGAACTTTGTTTGGAGGTCATCCTTCTCCTATTGCACAAATCGATGTTGCTATATAACTTCCTCTTTTGCTTGCTTCAGGGCCACTGTGGCATGTTATTTTTCTTCCTATGTGCGATGAAGGCAAGCTTTGGTCGCATTGGCTATTCTACGGAGTTGGGTAGGCTCATCTCCCAACTCAGTTTTTTCTGATGGCAGGGGTGCAGTGGACACTATGTGGCTAGAGTGAAGGGCATGTTGTACCCCTCTCAGCTTTGTTTCAATCCTTTTGTTTTCCTTCATTTCTCTGCAAAACATCATCTAAGGTGTCTGATACAGTTATGATGATGAAGTCGAAGTCATCAAGCGTGAGCACATTCTGCAACTTGGTCTTACTAGCTTTGGAATTCTTCCATGATGTAGCTTTCATGGGGGGGGGCTTTCTTCTGTTAGACGTCTCTGCATCACCAGGGGGATTCTGTGGTGGTGTTACTTCACCTTTCTTCTATTGATCTTCTTTTCCATTGTTCTCTTCTTTATGTACTTCTTCATCACTCCTCCTCCAGGTGATTCTAAAGTAGTTTCTTCTGATGCACTGCTTAGTTGTTGGACCTCTTATGTCTTGTTCCTTATGCTAGTTCCAGGTGTATCATGCCCTTTACGAGTGACCTCCAGGCTTCTAATTAGTTCAGGATCAGAAAGTTCTGTGAGGTCAATAGGGATAAGGAGCTCTGCAGGACAATCCTTTGTTATTTCTTCTAGGTCCTCCTGTATGAGCTTATAGTATGATTGAAGCTCTTATTTACTCTCTTCTGCATGCATAGTAATATAAATAAAGTGTCAATATGCAAGAAATTTCATAAGGGGCCTAAACCAGTGTAGGGTGTTCGGCTTCATACGAGGGAAAACTTCAATATCCCTCTTTAACTCCAGGTAGTAGGTGTGGAACACCGAGTTCGACTGCCATTGTTTCCCCATATCGCTCGAATACCAGAGCGTGGTGAACTTTGGAGTGAGAGACTCAAACGGATCAATGTTAGGGAAGGTCGCACCTTCCGGCATATTCCAAGCAGTAAACGCAATGAGGATAAAAAACAAACTAAAATGGAAATCATAGCCTTGATCCTGAGCTTCGCGACAATCCAATTCTAACTGGTTGACTAAGTACTTTGCCCAGTTCATCTGTAGTCCTTCCACTCATTTTCCAGTGAGGTCAACAACGAACCATGTGATCTGTGTGGGCCTATTCTTTCTCACTATCTTTTCTGCAATCAACTAGTAGGCTAAGCACAATGTGCCATTCTAGATGGAGGCTACCTTATATCCTCACTTCCCCTTCTCCACATCATCCTAGGTATCTTTAATTTTCTGTGCTAGAGCGTGGTCTACAGCCTTTCCTGGGTAAAAGTATTGTGGGTCTGGTCCCTGCATGATCAATCTGGTGATCCTATGGATCAACATTGGATCAAAAGTTATGCATCTGTCTAGCCACATATATCCACCATGGAAGCACGACAGCAAAATCTTAACTCATGCGTTAACCTCTTGTTTCCTTCCAAAATGTGGTATCTTCATTACGTTCAAGATAGTGGACTACGCAAGGTCCATAGTCCATGTTTGGGGGATTATCCTCAACTTCTTCCCCTTCGTCCTAGTCAAATACTTGTGAGGAGAAAGCATGTTGTAGTTATTTTGATCCTCTATATTGAAGTCTCTGAATTTTAATGTCATGATCTTATCCATCTTGGTCAAAATGCATGTATCCCCTTTGAGAGGTACGAAGTATTCAGAGTGTAATCGAAGCCCCTTGGGACACTGTCATGACTCACCATGCTGACTAAAGGTGATATGTAGTCGGGAAGGATAGATAGGATTATCTTTGCATTCTCCAAGTCACCTTGATGCTTGGTGCATTTCTTAGTCATAGCTCGGGATGGTCCAGATCTGTGAGCGGTCGATAGAGAGGCTTTCACTCCTCTCATCGATGAAGCTTGAATCCCTGTGAACATTACATTTTCGAGCATAAGGTTGATTAGGAATTCTTTGATATACTTTTCTACAGTGATGAGTTCATCCGACATGCACACTCGACATCGGATAACTCATGTCGATGAAATATACTCAATGTAATGGAACAGGTGGCGAAATCTCAATAAACACAGCGCAGTAACAATGAGTTGTTGGCTTGGATACAATTTGCAAAAGTGTTCATGGTGCAACAATAGACAGAATAAGTAGACAACAATGTAATGGATCCGTCCAATGGGTAATAAGCCTTCATCAATGCGGTTCTATCAGTTATGGCATGGTCCCAACGGTCCGATGGTGAGATTTATGGTCATAACTAATGTTCTAACCATTCGGGAGCATTGGTCTAATGGTCATAATGCCTCCAATGGTTATATTGCTCCACCATGGAGAAGTGTCACTTTGCACTGTTATGATATCCTGGTGAAGTTCCAGTTTTGCAAACCTTCCTTCCGCGAAGTCCCCTCTGGAACCTCCTGCAATTTTTCTAGCTTTGCTCTCTTCTTACTAAGTTTTCTAGCCTTCTTCCCTGTGATCTACGTCTCAATATTCCTCTTTCCATTCTGATTCTTATCCCATTTTGGCATAGTAACTTCGCATTATTGATGGTATTTACTAGGTTTCAAGGGAAATACTTCTTCTATGTCTAGGGTAGGTGCTCTACTCTCTTGTACAAACAGGTGTTTCAAGTCTTCTCGTGTTCTTTCAACGTCGATATCCAATTTTCTGGTTCTGAACATCTCCGACCTTTTCTCCTATTCTTCGATCAAGTGTTCTATCCTCCTAGTCATGAAATCTTTTAATTCTTTCATTTTCTGTTCTAGAGCTTCCTCTTCTTTTCTTTGGGTTTGATATTTCTCAATCCAGGGTTTTCCTAGTAACATAGAAAACGGGGCATTGTTCTAAATAAACTTAACATCCTCAAATTATTCCTCTGTCAAAGTTCCATGAGCACTCATAGAGGTTTGGGTAAGTCTTCCACATAGGGTTATTAGCTTTCCTCTAAATAATCGTATTCCTCCCAATGAAGGAATCATAGCAGGCTTTCCTAAAATTTTCTAGGTTCTTTCTGTCATGATATTCACCTATGTTTCCTCATCCAAAACACAGTCTATGTCGAAGTCTCCTATTCTTGTTTATATGCACTCTTTTTCTTTGAAGATCTCTAATAAGTTGATATCTCTGTGATCATTTAGGGTTTGTTTCATTTGTAGTAATACATTCTCTGATTATTTCTGGGGTTCTTCCATAATCCTAATCTCTTGGCCTTTCTCATGGTCTTCTTGTTCCATATTCATTCTTTCAAGCTTAGAAATCATTCTAGGGAAATCCAAAAATTCTTGGTTCATAGCTTTACAACAAAGACAATTAGGTCTTCTACCAGGACATTCCTTAGCAAGATGTCCCGATCTTCTGCTAATATAACAAAGAGTTAATCCTCTCTTTCTCTTAAATGATCCCCAACCTTTCTTGTATGGCGCACTAGGATCATAGTAGCTAACCTGCAAAAAATTCTTTCTAGGATCCTGCATCCATTTGTTAGTCCAAACATTCTATCTATGTATAGGAATAACATATCTTTCATTATTTCTTTCATATCTACTCATATCAAACCTTATTTTGTCTAGTTGTGCCCTAATTTCCAGACTAGGACAAAATTTATCAAACATACCTAGATCCATACTTTCGAAACAAAAATTTCCACTTATCTTACCTTTAACAAAGAACAAAGCTTCCATATCTTACCTCTTTAATAAATAAAATTCACTTTACCTTTATCAGAGCACAAAGATTTCAGATCTTACCTCTTTTCTTCATATCTTCCCCCTCTCTTAGTACAGATCTTTGTAATTCAAGTAGAGTACTACGCACTAAAGAAACATATCTATGCACAAATCTTTCTTCATTTTCCTCAGTTCCCAACAATCACAATTTCAAGTCAGATATTCGCACAGAGCTTCCTTTTCTTTAGTTACTAAAAATCACAGTTTCAATCCCAGAAATGGAACCATTTGTTGGCATAGGGGCAGATATAGGGTTCAATGATTCAACAATGCACCAACAAAACCCTAACTATCGGCCCTTTTGGAAAAACCTATGAAGCAAATGAAGTCTCACCCGAGGTAGAGGCAGGGGTGGTTGTAGGACTCCAGTATTTGCAACCTTAGCTGGGACATAGATATGTGATTATAACACCTTAATAGAGCACTTAGAAGCTATAGTTCATTAGTAATTATCCGTTTTCTACATTGCAGATAAACCCTAATTACAGAGCAGTGCAATATTTGACAAAATCCAATACATTCAAGCACTAATCACATTAGAATAGATGCGATATAGCACTCATTCATATTACTCAGTACTAAGATATCATATCATATACATCTAAGAATACATTATTGCACTAAGCATAAATCATATGAACAATAAAACAACCATAATGCACAAAGAAACCACAACACGGGATATACATGGTTCACCCCCAGCCTAGGGCTACGTCCACCAACTCTTCTTCTCTTTATTGTCTTATGTCAATCATCTACATGCACAAAGCCACAAGATCCTACTCCACATAGGACAAGAGAGTTGCACACACTCCACCAGATCCTCCTTCCCCGAGTTAGGTTACAACACAAATCCCTACACAAGCTCTTTACATCCACTTGCACTTAGCTCTGCAAGTGTCCAACACAACATGCACAAAGCATATACAATTATCACTTGCACTTAGCACAATATCACATAGATTCATCTACATATGTACATATCCTTACATCACCTAGACATCTATTTATACATTACAGAAAGGTCCTAGACATGGGTAAACCCATGGGCCGACATCCCCATACCCGTTACATAAGCCCAAAACCCAAAAATCTTTAAAAAAGGGGCCGAGATCCCGTGATCTCTTCTTCGACTTGCGCTCCACCTTCAACAGCCTATCGAAGTCCAAAAATAAGCCAAACCTGACCAAGGATCTCCAAAACTTGGTCAAGGGCCAACAAAAGTGCATGCTCATCAAATTCAGAAGAAATATTGGAAAATTGGTAGAACAAAATGTATGAAGTCTCTACACAGAGGTGTGCCAAATTGACTAAGGCAGTTCGTTGGATTGACATAGAAGTAAGTAATCTTCCTACATTCGATGGATTGAATAATTTAGAGACATTTCTATTTGAATTTGAAGGAATTGTACCAGTACAATAGAGGTTGTTGACACTAGATGAATCCTTGAAAGCAACGCCAACCAGATGGCGGGGAACACATAAGAAGAACATTGCGGAGTGGATACAATGTCGCACCTTATTGACTGTGTTCTTTTCAGAACAAGTTGAAGGTTGTGAAGTTCGATACACAGGTCATAGTTGTCCTAAGTACCATGCGTAAAGTTGTGATTAAGCCTGGAGTAGCATTCCTAAATAACTTAGATACTACACCTATCAACTGGTATCTTCAAGAAGAATTGCGCTTAGTCACTATAGATTGGTATGGTATGACCCAAAAATTTATAGTTGACCTTGAAATTTATAGCTACGTTCCTATTTGAAATTCAGTACCCCACAGTCAATCATGATTTACAAATTGTAAGACATAAGGTCTTTGAGGAGGCACCTAACCAGCCCCTTGAACAAGAACAAGATGAATGGATTGCGCCTCTTCAGTGGTTACAGGGTTGTTATAATATTAATGTTGATGAGGATGATGACCCTAGGAATGGGAATATTTCATAAACTGAAGGACAAAGAGATATATAAGGGCCATGGATTGAATTACCTTTTTTTGGGAATCCTATTAAAATTAAGAAAGTTAATATTGGAACAAAGAAAGCACCTAAGTTGGCAAATGTTGGAGACTATTGGGATAATGCTACTATTGGTAAGATTACAAAACTATTGCATGAGTATCAGGACTTGTTTCCAACCAAGTTCACAGACATGAAGGGCATTAAAGGGCCCATGGGAGAAATGAATATTCCTTTGAAAGAATATGTAAGGCCTGTCAAGCAAAGGCCTTACAGACTAAATCCCAAGTACAAGCAGAAAGTTAAGACTGAATTAGATAGGATGATGGAAGTAGGAATTATAGAACCAATTGAACAATATGAATGGATCAACCCTATGGTGGTTGAAGACAAGAAAACAGGAGAAATTATAATCTGTGTAGATCTAAGGAAATTGAATGATGCATGTTTACATGATCCATTTCCTACACCTTTTACTGATGAAGTTCTAGAGAATGTAGGAGGACAGGAAGTTTATTCATTCATAGATGGATTTTCAGGCTATCACCAGATCATAATTGCTAAGGAGGAAAGACATAAGACTACATTTTCAACACAATGGGGTTATTTTCAGTACATTGTGATGCCTTTTGGTTTGAAGAATCCACCAACCATATTTTCCATGGTAGTGGTCGAAGCATTTAAGGAGTTTTTTCATAAGTTTTTGGAGGCATACTTTGATGACTAGACCATTTTTAGCCTATTGAAAGATCATATTGAATGTTTGAGATTAATATTGGATAAGTGCAGGCAATGTCAGATCACCTTGAACTTGAAGAAGTGTATTTTCGTTTCACCTTTTGGTGTATTGTTAGGACACATTGTGTGTAAGCAGTGGTTGTTGGTAGATCCTTCCAAGATTGTTATCATTGTTGATCTACCTCCTCCTACTTCGGTTAGATAGTTGCGCACTGCATTGGGACACATTGGATATTACAAAAAGTTTATTAAGGGTTACGCACAGATAACAAAACCTATGGAGAAGTTATTAAAGAAGGATAGTAAGTTTCAATGGACAGAGGAATGCTAGCAGAGCTTCAACACATTAAAGCAGAAAATGGTCACTGTGCCTATTTTGATTTTTCCAGATTGGAGTAAGAAATTCCATGTTCATGTCAATGATTCATCTATTTCATTAGGATCATTTTTATCACAACCAGGTGTAGGAGATATTGACCACCCTATATCATTTGCTAGCAAGAAGCTTTCTACATATGAAATGAATTATACCACCACTAAAAGAGAAGGCTTAGCTATGGTATATTTGTTGCAGAAGTTTAGACACTACTTGTTGGGAGGACATTTTAAGATGTTTACTGATCATTCTAAATTAAAGTACTTAGTCAACAAGCCAGTGTTGGGGGGGGAGAATATGAAAATGGATATTATTATTCTAGGAGTATGACTTTGAGATTGTGGTCAAGCCAGGAAGAATGAATAAGGGACCTGACCACTTATCCCGGTTAGAGCATGGAGAGGAACCTACCAGTTTGGATGATACGCTACCATATGCATAGTTGTTGGCCATCGGGAAATTTGATGATCACTTCATCGAGATAATCCAGTTCCTATTCATGGGAATGGAACCTCGTGAGTATACATTTATTCATAAGAAATAGTTGGTAGTCTATGCTGCAGATTTTCAACTTATAGCTGGAAAGTTATATAAGATGGGACTAGATGAGATCTTAAGAAGATGTGTTATGGAGTCAGAAAGACCATTGATCCTTGCAGAATCACATGAAGGCATCACAGGAGGACATTATGTAGGGAAATAAACAATGCAAAAGGTTCTCAGAGCTGGCCTCTGTTGGCCCAATTTACATAAAGATGCTAAGGAATACTATAGAGCCTACGATGTATGTCAAATAATAGGGAATCCTTCTAGAAGGGATGAGATGCCTTTAGCACATCAGTTAATGTTATAGGCATTTGAGAAACGGGCTATTGACTTTGTGGAACCTATCAACCCACCAGGAAATCGCACAGGAGCTCGATATATCATCATTGCTGCAGAGTATTTGACCAGATGGGCAAAAGAAAGAGTAGTTAAAGACTGTAGTGCAGCTACAACTACGTGGTTCATCTTTGAGGATACCATAACTAGATTTGGATGCCCAAATATCCTTATGAGTGATTAAGGCACACATTTCATTAAAAAAACTATTGAAGCCTTGCCTTAGGAGTTTGAATTTCACCATCAGAAGAGAACACCATATCACCCACAAGCGAATGGTACAGTCAAAGATTTCAATAAGATATTGGAGACAACTTTGACTAATATTTACAATGTGTTACGAGAAAATTCTCTCTATGGCTAGGGTAAACCACAAAAGATGGAAATGACTGTAGAAATCAACTCTCTTCTCAAGTATGATATGTAAACAAATATGATAGCAAGACAATATAAAAGGTCTACCTCGTCTAGAAGTTCGATGAAGTCCACCATTGAGCACTTGACCCAAAGCAATATACCTGCAAATAGTCCTCAACAACCAAGAAAAGAAATCATGTGGTGATAATAAATGATGTTATCACATTCAATAGCATAATCAATTAATAAACATGACAAATACGTCCATGGAATAATAATTCAAATATTTGCAAGATATCAGTTGGATGCAAAAAGAGTATTTCTATTCATATATGATCAGCAGAAGTGAAAATGTTATAGAATTTCGTTTCGGCACAGTTCAGAACCGAGAAACTAAGTTCCTTCTAGCTGGGCCTCCACCACTTCAATCCTCCACCAAAGGCAAGCTCATAATAGAGAAGCAATGAGGTTCTCAATCAATAAGGGAAGATCTTGGGGGCTGAAAATTGTGTTCAAACTTAAAGGACAAAGGGATGCAGACTCAATATGAAGTAAATAATTTCTCCAGAGTAACTTTTCTCTCAAAGTTGAATTATTTCTCCTATTTTCCATAGATCATAACTGGCCCATTTATATCCTTCAAATGGAACTGAAGGGACGAGTTGGAACATTTCCAGTATATCGAAGGCCAAGGATCATAGATCTCATGTCGTGACATGGAAACCTGACATTAATTTTTATTCTTTGGCAAAAATCCCAATGTATGTTGGTTGTAGTGGAGAAGCCTGCATATATGCATGTTGTATAGTAGGAAACATGTGTACATGTGGAAAAATATGTATTTTTATCTCTGGATTTTACAAACAGAGATGATAACTCTACATAGGGAAATGGAAAAAAGCCTCTTGTGCAAGATTGCATAGAGTGGGGAAAATCTTGCTATAACATATGCCCCCTAATGTGTGAGGTCAAAGGAGTATCTGTTATGGACAAAATACATTATAAACAACCCAGAAGTGGAGTGATGGGGAACCAGCTGGAAGAACTAGTTCCTCATTACATTCTGCACTGATTTTGCATACATGGATTCCAATAGAATTACACTATAGATCCATGTGAAAATATACCAAACAACTTTTTGTGGCCATGAATAGGAAAATTAAAATGTGGTTACATGCCAAAATCTGTGATAGTCACGAAAAATACCTAGTAGAACCAGTCTCAAAACCAATCTGAAGATATATGTATACAATGGAGTGCAAATTGATATCCCATGATTACTGAAGTCATATAGGCACTGGTCCAATGAAAAGGAAGCAACATCTCAGGAAAGATGCAGCCACATACTGATGTATTCAAGTATTCTACACAATATGCCAAGGGTGCAAGTCTACATTATGTGAATAAAGGAGTTGAGGTCGAACAAAATGAGACATCATTTGATTACCAGTCATTGAGGTATACCATTAACAAATGCGAGACAACCTATCGATAATGAAAGTAGGTATCAAGGCATTGAGTACATTCTTACAAGTGTGAATAAAGGAGTTGGTGTTGAACACCTAAAGAATCAATCAATCGGGAGACATTGATGTATTCCCAATTGTCGATGGTGAGAGAACCTACCACTAATGACTGCAAGTATCAAGGTACTCATAAGACTCTAGGTCACGTTTCTAGAACAGATGAGTTGAATTCTATGGAAGGAGACCCACTGGAAGGAGAGCATTAAGGCATCTATCATCAATCAACGCGAGGTACAAAGAAGGAGGTTCATGATTTGGAGGAAATCAGATGAAGAACATGTTCACAAACCAATGACCATGTGCGTCTTTCATGTGTGCCAAGTGCAAGAGGTACACGAAAAAGACCCTCTCAATAGTAGCCAATGAGGAAAACTACTAACAAAGGTGAGGAAACCACCAATAAGGCTAATGGAATCCAAGACACTGCATGAATTCCAATATGTGAATAGATTTATTGCCGTCAAACATAAGGGAAACAACCCAGTCAATGACCAATGATGAAATGTCGACTATTGGGTTCAAGTTTACCTACCAATGATGAAAGTAGGACTAGGGTGTGTGATAGGACTACATTATCATGTGACTCTGAGACAAACTGATGGTATGGCCGACATGCAAAGTCAAGAGTTCTGAGAAGTGGCTGACACGAGTTGATAGACTTCCTTTGGACAAAGCATCGATGTAGTGTCCCCAAGATCAAACCCTTTGTAAGTATGATGTATGAAATGAATTGTAAATATGTGTTATAGGATGGTGAGCCAAGTATATATAAATTGGTGGGCTTATGTGATTGTTAGGCTAGAGAGCCTAAGGGTTATAGGCCAAGGGCCTGATTTTGTACTTATATGTATGCAACACATTAATAAAAATATTAACATTGTCGTGTGCAGGACGACACGATGAATGAGTGATGGGGGATTGAGCATCCATAGAGAGGGCAAGGAATTAGGGGTTGGAAGGTGGGAAAAGGGGCTAATTGTTAAGTCTAGGGGGCTTAATCCTTGGGAATAATATTTTAATATTATTCCGAAAGACATGTGAATATTACGTTTTACCCTAAGTTATTTTGGAATGACATGTGACTTCCAAAGGGTGGAAGGAATGCACGCTGAGGAAAGCATGCAGTTCCAAGGGTAACAAGTGTCAACCCTAGTGCATGCAAATAAAACAACCAAGATGAGCCGTGAAAGGGTTCCTCCTCCACTCTACCTGACCGTTTGAACGGAAACGGTCTAACCTCTGCAAGAATACCCTGGTGCATCTTCTGAACCGTACACTTCATCTGACCGGGGAAGAGACCTCGTGCAATTTTGAAACCATGGGGGGAAAAGTCTGTGTTGAGTTCAGGGATAGTCTGTGTTGTTTCTGGAAGGTTGAGACACCCTTTGTCTGAGCATCGAGCCTATGCATGGAGTCTTGTCTAAATCCATATCCATGATACCATCTGCCATTGCTAAACCTGTTGGAAAGCCTATGTATGTTTTCCCCATTGGTTGTTGTGGCCATGCAGTGCTGGAATAAGTGGGGCTTGTTGGCTAGTTGTACAACACTCTCTCCAGGTGAGAGAGTGCACGGAAGAAGGGGAGAACTCCTGGAAGAACCCTGTAGCTGCCACAGAGCTCGAAGACTTCCGGTCCAATCTATTGTTGTAACCCAAGGCAAGGGAGGTTAGTAGCCTAAGGACTATCTAGGTGAGAGAGAAGGTGTATATTCCTGGGGTGGAACAAGTATGTGGGGAAGGAGAATCTGTGGGCAGTGAGCATGAGTGGTTCCTGGGAGAGAATTCCTTCCTTGTGACTGTGTGTTTTCCCTATAACCTCAGCCTAGCCTAGGATTCCTGCTTTGGGGGTGGAGCTTAGTCCCAGCTCAGAGGTGACTCACTACTGAGCTGATGAGAAGTGTGGTCTAAGGCTAGGAGGTTCGTGGAAGGCCTACACCTGGTTGGTGGAATTACCATAGTATCAAGATAAGTATCAGCTTATGTTAAATGTTATGTTTTGCATGCCGCTGATGCTCACATTTTACCATGTATTCTGTTGTGCAGATGAATTATTGTTAATACTGGATAATAATTGTTTTAGCAGTAATTATTATGTTACTCTGAGTTTAAATGCTTTTCATTTTCTTAAATGCATGTTTTTTAATAAACCAAGAATGAGTGTTATATTTCTGTGAAGTATGGTAACAGAAAAAGTGGTGTTACAGTTTGGTATTAGAGCCAAGGTTTCAACACTGAGCCTAGATGTTCCAGTTGAGTGGTCTTTGGACCAAGGGTGTGAGGAGAAATTGTGTCTGGAGGATCGATTTCAGACCCTAGAATGCTCCATATGTGTTAAGGAGTTACTTGACATGCTTACAAGCTCAGGAGGTATAACGGTGTTGTGAAACCGCAACTAGTGTGGTATATGGCCACAGGGAGAGAGGACTCCACACCAGTAGTGCTGGAGCCTTAGGATTTGTTCGAGAGGGAAGTAGCAAACCCTCATGACCATCGGATCGGGAAAACGTGCACAG
The DNA here is from genome assembly GCA_000966675.3 of Picea glauca. Classification (NCBI taxonomy): domain Eukaryota; kingdom Viridiplantae; phylum Streptophyta; class Pinopsida; order Pinales; family Pinaceae; genus Picea; species Picea glauca. The sequence continues at coordinate 1,087,113 of JZKD02S1434888.1, forward strand.
GTTTTAAAAACCCTTTGGAGTTGCACAGGAGCGTGGGAATCGCGATACGCAAACTCCCGAAAACCCAAGAAGATCTACGTTGTAGATCTGGGAGGAAGGCTCGATCGTTAGATCTAGCGGAGTCGCGCTCGAGTTAGTCGTGAAAACCTTTCATATTTCTCAAATTCGGGAGATGGGAAGTAAGGAAGGTCAACACCTCTGAAACCTGAAACCCAGAATCCTGAAACGATCTACATCGTAGATCGTAGGAAGTGATTTGACCATCCGATTTAGCGAAGGAGTAAACCATAATTTTAGGATTTCGGCAAATGGAAGTTTGAGATATGGGATACATGGACTCCTGATGCTGGAAATCCTGAAATGCTAAAAAATATTTGCGTTGTAGATCTGAAGAAGGATTCTAACCATTGGATTTTGCTTGGAATGGATGTGGGTGCATGAATGTGTACCACGTGCCAGTGAGTCGAGAAGACAAGCGAGAGTGGTGGGACCCGATGATGTCACTGAAGGTGACGTGGACCCTCCTGAATGTACCACACCACAATGGAGAAGGGAAACAGCTATGCTGTGGACCCAGAGAATAATGTAAGTTGGAATTTTGAAATTCAGGGTTGGAAAGAAAAGTGAGACTGGAAGTCTCAAGAACCAAAAACCCGAAACCCAAAGTCCCAAAGTCTAAAGTCTTCGGAGACGGAATAACTGTAGAAAATTTTAAGGGCAACAACTGTGATGTGGGCTCAGAGATCAAGGAAACTTAATTTTTGGAATTCGGGAATTGAGGCAACAAAGAGGGGGAGTCACTACAACATGAATTTCTGGTCATAAAATCCTGAAACGATATGGACCATTAAACCCAACTCACCAAGATCGTTGGATCCCATACAAGAAACCATGTATCAGATTTCGGGGATTGTAGCGACAAGAAGTTGGGAGTCACTGCATTCTGAACTCCCGGGTACCGAAGACCCAAAACCATAAAGTGAGTGTGAGAGCCTCGTGGACCAAAACCCCGAAGCCATAAGTCCCGAAGTCCCAAAATTGCAGAGTCGTCGGAGCTTAGAAAACTTTGTGAAGTTAAAACGTTTTCTCACTCACGTTGAATTATGAATATTTTGATTTTGTAAGGGTTAAGGCCTGAAAAAATTTGGTTGATTGCATGTTGTGTGTGCGGAGTTCAACGAGTGTCAGGATAGCCAAAAATCAATGCCGAGTATGGAATTGGAAGAGGTGCAGATTGCCTCTGAAACAGAGGACGAAAGGGTAGGAAGGAATGTCAACTTGGGGGTCAAAGGAACAAACTCTAATGGGAATGAAAAAGATATGGATAAGGAAGGACATATGATGAAACTCATTGAAATATTACAGAAAGATGCCCAGGCTCACCGAGCTTGTAGCCTAAAACTCATGAAAATTAGGGATCGGCAGGGGGAATTCAACATAAAAATGTTGAAGAGCCTGAAAAGGATAAAAAATAAATTGGAAAACGAGAGTGACACAAGCAGACCAAGAAGTGTCAGAACCCTTGAGAGGAGAATGATATCGAGGAGTGGTAGCAGACATTACTGTCTCTCCCCAAAGCATTCTGGCAAGGAAACACACAATAATTTAAGCTCGTCCCCTACCAGAAAACACCGAAAATCTGGAAAGGATGAATTGAAAGGGGAGATGAACAAGATCAAGCCTCCAACGTTAGATGGAGAAAATAAGAAGGAGGAAGATGTCGAGACATGGTTGCTTGGCATGAAGAAATATTTCCAACTACATAACTACTCCGCTCATGCAGAAGGAAGAATTGCGATGTACTAGCTAAAAGGGAAAGCATCCATGTGGTGGGAACAATTTGTGCAAGTGCAGCACATCAAAGAGAAATATATCACTTGGAAGGAGTTTAAGAGGTATTTTGAGAAGAAATACCTGACCAAAAGATATTATGACAGAAATATGAAGGAGTTCTTCGAACTCAAGCTAGGAAGCATGACCATTGATGAGTACGAACAAAGTTTTATGGAACTACTGAAGTATGTTCCATTCATCAAAGACGAGGCTGTCAAGATTCAGAGATATTTGAGTGGACTGCCACCTTCTATGGGTGACAAGATTTAGTATGATGATCCTAAGACTATGGAAGAAATAATAAGAAGGGCGAAATGCTTGTATGAATAGAAATAAGAAAATCCTACTTTTTGGAAGACTTGGGATGACCAGAGGAAGTTTAAGAAGGAACAGAGGCAGAAGGGAAACAAACCTTTCCTTTTCAAAAACAGTCCTCAGGGACAGCCATTCTTTAGAGAGCCCAAGAAGGCTGAAGTGGGTGAGAAAATGCCAAGACCGCCACCTATGGAGTGTTGGGGTTGTAAAGGAAACCATAGGTACAGAGACTGCCCCCACAGAAAAGACAAAGCGAGAATTGTCCATACTATTCAGCAAACTAAAACAGTGGAGGATATGGGCAGCAGAATGCCAAGGATCTATGCAGCCCTAGACAACAAGCAAGAAGAATTTCAATCACACATGATTGAAGTGGAAGGTATGATTAACAACCAAACACTCATTATTTTAATTGATTCAAGGGCTAGCCATAGTTATGTATATCCGAGGGTGGTGGAAAGTTTGCATTTAACAAGAAGCAAACATGAAAATTCTTGGCTAGTACAGTTAGCCACAGGAACCAAAAGGAAGGTCACTAAATTGGTTGAGTTCTGTTCAGTGGACATGAAAGGATTGAGCACTAAGGTTGAATTGAATATTCTGCCTTTAGGTTCTTATGACTGCTTAATTGGAATGGACTGGTTGGACCAGCACCATGCCCTCCTAGACTATCGTAACAAGAGGTTTACATATCTAGATGAAGAGGGAAATTGAAAAACAATCCAAGGAATTCCTAGAGTTGTGGCTGTCAGAGAAATCTCAACCATGCAGCTGAAGAAGTGCTACAGGAAGGGTTGTCAATTATTTGCAGCTCATGTGGAAGAAGCATCTAGAGATGCAGTCTCAAAGATTGGAGACCATGAGGTACTCATATAGTTCAAAGACATATTTCAGGAGGTACCTAAACTACCTCTGAAGAGGGACATCGATTTTTCTATAAATTTGATGCCTGGAACAGCTCCAGTTTCGAAGGCTCCTTATAGAATGAGTACGCCAAAGCTGAAAGAGTTGCAATTGCAGCTTGAAGAGATTTTGAAGAAGGGGTACATTCACCCAAGCGTGTCACCTTGGGGTGCCCCAGTCCTATTCGTGAAGAAGAAAGATGGGATGTTGAGGTTGTGCATTGATTTCCAGCAGTTGAATAAGGTAACTGTCAGGAACCATTATCCTCTGCCAAGGATCGATGATCTTTTTGATCAGTTGAAGGACACGAAAATATTTTCAAAAATATATCTCAGATATGGATATCACCAAGTGAGAATAAATGATGAGGAAATCAACAAGATTGCCTTTAGAACAAGGTATGGTCATTATGAATTCACAGTGGTGCCATTTGGACTGATAAACACACCTATTGTTTTCATGTGCTTAATGAATGGTGTATTCAGGGACTATTTAGACAAGTTTGTCATAGTCTTCCTGGATGACATCTTGGTGTATTCCAAGTCGGAGGAAGAGAATGAACAACACTTGAGAATGGTTTTGCAAGTGTTGAGAGAACACTAGTTGTATGCCAAGCTGAGCAAATGCTCATTTTATCAAAGGCATATCCATTACTTGGGACATATTATTTCAAAAGAGGGGATCGCTGTGGATCCTAAAAAGGTTGAGGCCATCCGAAAATGGCCAGTGCCAAGGAATGTGGTGGAGGTTAGATATTTTATGGGTTTGGCAGGCTATTACAAAAGGTTTATAGCAGGGTTCTCCAAGTTAGCTCACCCTATTAATTCCTTGCAGAGGAAGGAGAAGAAGTTTCAGTGGACTGAAGAGTGTGAGAGAAGTTTCCAGCGATTGAAGCAACTGTTAACCAGCGCTCCAATCCTGAAGATTGCAGATCTAAATATGGATTTCATGGTATGCACACATGCATGTAAGGAGGGGCTGGAAGGATTTATTAGCCAAGAGGGATTGGTAATCTGTTATGAATCCTGAAAACTGAAAGAGCATGAAAGGAATTGTGCCACTCATGATTTAGAGATGGCAACAATTGTCCACGCATTGAGGAAATGAAGACATTACCTCATGGGAAGGAGATTCAAATTGAGAACAGATCACAACGGTATGAAGTATTTATTTGATCATCCAACTTTAAATGCCATGCAAACCAGATGGATGGAGTTTCTGAGTGAATATGACTTTGATATCAAGCATATCAAGGGTAAGTAAAATAAAGTGGTTGATGCACTCAGCAGAAAAGTGCATGACTTACATGCTATAGCCATTAGCATGTACAAGACTGATATCAGGGATAGAGTTCTGGAAGCTGCAAATGTTGATTTGCAGTTCAGAGATTTGGTAGCAAAGCTACAGTAGCATGAGAGACCACAGACCAAGGAAAGTTACACCTTGGAAGCTGATGGCTTACTTCTGTATATAAACAAAGTGTACATACCCAATGTCCAAGAATTGAAGCTGGCAATTCTAAAAGAAATGCATAACGTGACGTATGCCAAACATCTTGGTTATCATAAGACTGTAGCAGCAGTCAAAATCCATTATTTTTGGCCAGGTATGAAGAAAGAAATCATTGAATACATCGCCAGATGTATGGAGTGTCAGAAAGTTAAGGCTGATCATAGGCACCCAGCAGGGTTGCTACAGCCTTTACCCATTCCTGAGTGGAAATGGGAAGTGGTGACAATGGATTTTATTATAGGATTGCCCATAACAAGCAAGCAACATGATTCAATCATGGTGGTGGTGGACAAGCTTACAAAAGCTGCCCATTTTATTCCATTGAAAACCACTCACAGGGCAGCAGATGTTGTTGATATCTTCTTAAAAGAAGTGGCATGCTTGCACGGAATTCTTAAGACGATTGTGTCTGATAGGGACTCGAAATTCACCTTGAATTTCTGGAAAGGAATATTCAAAGGATTCAGAACGAATCTGAACTTTAGTACAACGTATCATCCTGAGTCTGATGGACAGACAGAGAGGGTGAACAAAGTAATAGAAGATATGGTGAGAATGTATGTGATGGATAAACCATCAAGATGGGAAGACTACCTACATTTGGTAGAATTCACCTACAATAATGGGTATTATACATCATTGAAGATGAGCCCATTCGAAGCACTTTATGAAAGAAAGTGCAACACTCCAGTGAGCTGGGATAATCCAGCTGACAGAGAAGTAGTTGGGCCCGAGCTTCTCAAAGATATGGAGGACCAAATGATAGGAATTAAACAAAATTTGAAAGCTTCCCAAGACAGGTAGAATATTTATGCTGATAAGAACAGATCCCACAGAGAATAAAAAGTGGGTGATCATGTTTTCCTGAAAGTAAAAACTAATAGGAGTTCCTTGAAGCTAGGAAGTTGCGCCAAGTTGGCAGCAAGATTTTGTGGGCCATTTGAGATCCTTGAAAGGATTGGGCTAGTTGCATACATGCTTGCATTACCTACATCTATGATTGTACATAATGTGTTTCATGTTTCACTTCTTAAGAGATATATACCTTATGTTAATCATGTTATCGATTGGAATGTGATTCAGGTGGAACTAGAAGGTGTCCTGCAAGTGCATCATGTGCGCATATTGGAAAGGAAAAGAAAACAACTCTGGAATCGAGCTATAGAGCTTGTAAAGGTCCAGTGGACCTAGTATGGTCCTCAGGACGTGACATGGGAGCATTCAGATGCTATGTGGGCAGAGTACCCGCATATTTTTGAAAATTTTAAAAAGCTTGCAGAGACAGTGTAAGATTGCACTGAGAACAGTGCAGAAATAAGGGAGGGGGATTGTAGTGTCCCCAAGATCAAACCCTTTGTAAGTATGATGTATGAAATGAATTGTAAATATGTGTTATAGGCTGGCGAGCCAAGTATATATAAGTTGGTGGGCTTATGTGATTGTTAGGCCAGAGAGCCTAAGGGTTGTAGGCCAAGGGCCTGATTTTGTACTTATATGTATGCAACACATTAATAAAAATATTAACACCACCGTGTGCAAGACGAAACGATGAATGAGTAATGGGGGACTGAGCATCCATAGAGAGGGCAAGGAATTAGGGGTTGGAAGGTGGAAAAAGGGGCTAAGTGTTAAGCCTAGGGCTTAAGCCTTGGGAATAATGTTTTAATATTATTCCGAAAGACATGTGAATATTACATTTTTACCCTAAGTTCTTTTGGAATGACATGTGACTTCCAAAGGGTGGAAGGAATGCACGTTGAGGGAAGCATGCAGTTCCAAGGGTGACAAGTGTCAACCCCAGTGCATGCGAATAAAATGGCCAAGATGAGCTATGAAAGGGTTCCTCCTCCACTATACCTGACCATATGAACGAGAATGGTCTGACCTCTACAAGAATACCCTGGTGCATCTTCTGAATCGTATGCTTCGTCTGACCCGGGAAGAGACCTCGTGCAATTCTGAAACCATGGGGGGGAAAGTCTATGTTGAGTTCAGAGATATTCTGTGTTGATTCTGGAAGGCCGAGACACCCTCTGCCTGAGCATCGAGCCTATGTGTGGAGTCTTGTCCGAAGCCATATCCATGATACCATCTACCATTGCTAAACCTATTGGAAAGCCTGTGTTTGTTTCCTACATTGATTGTTGTGGCCACGCAGTGCTGGAATACGTGGGGCTTATTGGCCAATTGTACAACACTCTCTCCAGGTGAGAGAGGTGATTGAGGTTGGAAGAATAGGTTGTTGGCCTGTAAGAGATTCTCTCCAGGTGATAGAGTGCGCATAGGAAGGAGAGAACTCCAGGAAGGAACCCTATAGCTACCACAAAGCTTAGAGACTTCCAATCCAGTCTGTTGCTGTAACCCAAGGCAAGGGAGGTTAGCAGCTGAAGGAATGTCTAGGTGATAGAGAAGGTGTATACTCCTGGGGTGGAAAAGGCATGTGGGGAAGAAGAGTCTGTGGGTAGTGAGTATGAGTGGTTCCTGGGAGAGAATTCCTTCCTTGTGACTATGTGTTTTCCCTGTAACCTTAGCCTAGCCTAGGATTCTTGCCTTGAGGGTGGAGCTTAGTCCTAGGTTGGGGGTGACTCACTGCTGAGTTGATGAGAAGTGTGGTCTAAGGCGGAGGTTCGTGGAAGTCCTGCACCTGGTTGGTGGAATTACCACAATATCAAGATAAGTATCAGCTTATGTTAAATGTTATGTTTTACATGCCAGTGATGCTCATATTTTACCATGTATTTTGTTGTGCAGATGAATTATTGTTAATACTGGAGAATAATTGTGTTAGCAGTAATTCTTATGTTACTCTGAGTTTAAATGTGTTTCATTTTCTTAAATGCATGTTGTTTAATAAACCGAGAATGAGTGTTATATTTCCGCGAAGTATGATAACATAAAAAGTGGTGTTACAATCAGACATATGGAAGACTCTGGCAACATAGACTTAATGATGAAACCATGAGATGTAGGAGGCATCAATGAAATTCTCTATAGGGACTGGAAGAGTATCCAGTTAGTAGAGAAAACTTTATAACGATATCATCTTCCTAAGGCCATGCTAATCCCAAAATTATGATGATGAATGGATTCAAATAAATTTGTTCTCTGTTAAAAGGCAACACGACTACTTCCAATACAAGATAATACTCCCTTCCCGCCCATCTTTTTTTGTTTTTTCATAGACAATTGAATGCTATGATACAGAGGAGGAAATGAGTGTCGCAAGTAAGCAAAACTAGTTCCAGCAGTGGAACATAACTATGCTCAATGCAAGGAAATGCATGTGGGAGATGGACACTCGGGGGAATGTTCCCTCCTAGGTATAGGGTGTCAAATTGTGAAGGATAAAATCGAGACTCTGCTTGGTTGAGGATGCAAAACTGTTGAGGCAAACAATTTATAACGCAAAGCGAGAACCGACTATAGGCTCAATACTGCAAGAAAGGGCATGAGATGCAATCACAACTTAACGCCAAAAAATGTCCTTTTTTATGTCATTTAGTCTACTTGGTGTAAAAAAGGGATAAATTTGTGCCAAATAGATGTCCTCTCAAATCCAATTTACGAGTGTGAAAGAGAAATTTTCACTCGGCAATCTTTTCGATTTTTGAAGATGAGTTGGAAAAGAGCTTAAATTAAACTCGGTTGGGAGTCCTTTAGGTATAAGGAAACATGTTTATGAGTGAGAAATGAGGCTCAACATAAAGTCATGTACTAGCTATAAGGGACTCCTGGTCCTAGGAAAAAATCTCTGCATGGGCACCAAATGCAGTAGGGGATCTAACAAGGGCACCCATGTTTAGTAAGTCTCTACCACTTGATAATGACACTACTTATAGCAGATGGAAGGTTATGTGTCAAAACAAATAGGTTCATACCTAAGTCATACAAAGTGACAGTTATAGGATAATGCAAAAATGCATGATGGAATGGATACCTATCCTATATGTTGGGTAGTGAAAATACCTACCTGTTGTGACGAACGGTCAACATAACGTTGAAATCCGCAAGAATCCCTTGTGAAAACTACAAAAACCATCTCAATCCACCTTTGTATTAGTCCATTAGGCGAAAAAACGACTCAAAACTATAGAAAGTGGGTAAATTGTTTTATAAATAGTAACAAAACCAAAAATTACTATACCATTTTGAATTTTTACCCAAATAGTGAAAATTGGACCATTTTACCTTCAACATTCAACTGGTGATTGCGGGAGCGTCAGGCAATGAAATCAAAAAATGTCTGAACTAGGGAATTCCTCTTCCCCTCCTCTTCATTTTCAATGGATTACAATTTTAAATTAGGTTTCAAATTTTAAGTAAATTAGGGTGCAAGTTGTGTAATTCGGTGTACGCGGGCTGTCACTTATCAGGTCGCGTATACGATGGGTTATACACAACTGTGAAAACCACAGGGCGTGTATACACAAAAATATATGCAAATGTAACTGAAGCAACTCACGTACAAGCACATAATCAATAATTCCTATGGTTGCTGACTAAAAATTTGACTTTTCTTTGGTAGGATAGTGCTTGAATGGAGGGAAAGAGAGCATGAGGAGGTCGATGCTGCTGTGGACAGAGATTCGGGGGCTCAAATGGCCTTGAAGAGATGTGGCTTATACAAATTTTGGGCACTCAAAGGAATGAGGGCCCAAGTGAGGTTTCTTGACATGCTTGTGGGTTACTGAGACCCTAACAGTGAAAGATTCAACCTCGATGGGCAACCATTGAGGATTGAAGTAGAGGATATCTACTTTTTGACTAGATTATCACGTCGGGGAGAGGTTGTAAACCTCAAATCATGGGGAGAGGGGAGTGGAATGAAAATAGAGGAGTACATAGATGCCCATTGTGTAGAAAGGACTCCAAAGGTTGGGATTCAACTCCCCATTCGAGCGACAAACAATCTCAACCTGAAGATTGTTTTCCTCGTGTTGACTAGGATCACAGGCTCGACTTTAGGGATGATTTTAAGGATGGAAATTTATTTTAAAATGTAGAAACTTTGGCGAATCTTACTAATCCTTCATATGTCAACTATAAATGTTTGGCGATATTTTTGTAAAAATATTCGAATTTCTAATTATTTTATATAGTTTTTATAAACTTTTGGTGATTTTTAAGGCAAAATAATTTTATCTTATAGAATTTGGGTGAATCATTTTTAAAATAGTGAATCCTCTTTATGGAAAAACCATGGAAAATTAGCCCATGAGTGAAATTTAGCCCCTAAAATAATCCCTGCTCAACTTCATTTCACTAGGCATCGAGGTCGCTCATGTTTTATGCAATAGAGTGCTTGATACCAATAGTGTATGATTGGTGTACCTCACTACTGGAAAATATGAAGAGCCAATTGACAGAGTGCAAACAGGGGAGTAAGAGGAATTTTGGGTTTGCCTCTATCTTATGCAGTTTCCTCTTTGATTGGGTTCCAGGTTTGGGACCTAGACTCAAGATTATTCTGAGAGGACCTCGCGATCCAACCATGGCATAGTGGACCAAGGTAATGAGACGACAGGGGGGAGGTAGGGTGCCCACACCCTAAAACAAGGATTTCTTCTATTGGTGGCAATGACAGGTCATTTCTCTAGATGACTATTCCTATGCAGGGATTGACTTCAGAGGGGATCTGGACATGCCACTCCCACCAGGGGCTACCTATGGTGAAATAGGTAAGTCAAATGTTTTTAAATATTTCATTTTTTTGTGTTTTTGTATAGTGAAACAAAAATATTTTTGGAGGATGCTTAAGTAATAACTAGACACTTGTGTAACACAGACATGGTTATGCGGTAACTAGAAGGGATTCCTCAACATTGTCGAAGGAATCGGGGAGGTGAGGGGGCGAGAGGAGGAGCTGAGAGAATCCTACAAAATGTGCAGGGAAACCTGTCTCGTTTGACTCATAGGATTCCCATGGTTCAAGTAGAGGATCTGCCAGAAGCCATGCAACGACAAGTGGTTGGTTTGCCCAGAGCTTAGGTATGACTCTTTCAGCATCTTGAAAACATCATAGTTTGTTACCATGACACACATCTGACGCCACAAGCGTATATATCATGGATATTATAGTATCGGTTGTATATGTGTATTGAGGGTATTAGCCCTAATTTTGTCCTATAAACACCATATTTTTTGAAATATATATAAAACAGGGATCTTCATTTTTACTTATATTTACAATGTGTACATTGATGAGATGGTTTTCTTTGCTTTAGTTATGTGACAAATTCCAATCTAAAATGAAATTAGCATAACCATTAGATACATTATTAGAACCCCTAGGAATGTGATAATAAGTAATAAAATCAAACTGTTGTTCTAAAAGACGTACCCGTAGGAATCGTCGGAGTAAAGTAGGATCATGCACATGGTAACTGTCATTCAACTGAAATACTACTAACTGGGAATCCAAGCAAACTTCTAAAGAGCGAATACCATGTGAAATAGCATTGCACAAAAGTTCTATAATGGTGCTATATTCGACCACATTATTCGTCGATGACCCTAGGCATATGCTACCTAAAGACACCAGTAGACCCAAGCAGAGGAATCTAAGTTCTGTGTATGATGATTGGCTCCATATACAAATCCTAGGTAGACCAAAGACTCCGTTGACATCTTCCAACCAAGTAAAAACTCAATAAGCAAGATGAAGACGAAAAGAAAGGGAAAAAACATATACACTAAAGTAAATTAGTATACAAAGAGTTTCTCTAGATATTGGGGCTCAAGCATAATATATTTTCAAGTAGAGACCATTCCTAGGCTCAGCCAATATATTCCCTTCATAATCCTCTAACTCATAGGATCCTTTTTCTAAGACACATCGCACAATATAAGGATCATGCCACATGGGCTTAAACTTTCCTGCCCCTAGTGGTTATTTGGCTTGATCATACAAGAGGACCAAGTCACCCTCAACATACAATCGAGGACAGACAGACTTATCATACTAGACCTTGACACGTATTTTGTTCGCCTCAATAGCTGTATAGGCGTCTCGACGCTACTCATCAAGACTCTCTAGGTGTCTAAGGCATCGCTCGAGATCGGAAGTGTCAGGTAGAAGCACGACTGCCAACTTAAGAAAAGGTATTTCTCATTCAATAGGTAATATTGAATCCACACCATGTACTAACTGGAAAGGGGAAAATCCGGTCGCAGTCTTGACCGAGGTTTAGTATGCCTAGAGTGTGGGATTTAGCATGATGTACCACTCAAACTTACTCTGGCTTACATTTTTTTGCAAAATGGTCTTGAGAGACTTGTTTATGGCCTCTACTTGTCCATTTTCCTAGGGGTAATAAGGAGAAGAATTACCATGTATAAACTCTAGCTTATATGCTAGTTCTTCCATCATTTCATTCTAAAATTGACTGCCATGATCAGTGACAATCTCACTCGGGATACCGAACCAGGCGATAATTTGATTGAACACAAAGAAGGTGGAAGTATTCCCATCAAATTTAATTGTAGGCATGAGCCCATCCCACTTATTAAATTATTCTACGACCATTATAATGTATTGATTCCCCCCATCCGAAGTTGGGTTGCAATTGACGAAGGGACCGATGATAATGACTAGATGAAGATGAATTGGATGTGAGTGCATTTTCCAAGTGAACACACGAAAGGGGTGACACTTCTTAACTACTTCAATACAATCTTTAAATATACTAGGACAAAAATAGGCAAAAAGTTTTGGGTCGTCGCAAACCCGGATAGGTGACCACCACAAGCCCCACTGTGGAAATCATTCAGGACTGAATCGAATTCTCTATGATTTAAACAACGATGTAAGATATTGTCTATTCCTCAATGATACAAAGTGTCACCGGTGATAGTATAATTCTTAGCTTGTTACCTTACATGTCATCGATCATCTCGTGAGAGATGCTAAGGGAACTTCAAAGTTTAAGATAGATAACAAAGTCTCCATACCAGGGGTTGGATGACAAGAAAATAAAAATGTGTTCATACACAAATGAATCAACATGGATAACATTCTCATCTAATTGTGGAAATTCAGATATTAAGCACTCCGTGAAGACCAGTGATTTATGGGATTTTACAGAAGAGAAATCGAGATCAAAATCTTATAAAATGACAATCCATTTATTATATTTTCCCCCTATGATACACCTAGTAAGGAAATATTAAAATGGATTGACATCGGCAACCACAATACTCTTGCAAAGTAATATATAATAATGAAAACGTTGGACTGCATGAACAACAACCAAAGATATCCTTTCAACGTGAGAATAATTAAGTTCAGGACCGACTAAGTTTTGACTAAGATAGTGGATGACGTGCTCTTGGAGCTCATCATCCTCCTAAACCAAAACCATACCAATCATCTCCTTAGACATGATGATATAAAGAAAGTAATCCCTACTGTAGTCAGGAGAATTTAGCAGAGGTGCCGATACTAAGGATTTCTTCAAAGCATCGAAGGACTCCTAGGCTCACTCATCCTAGATAAAAGGAGTGTCCTTATTCAAAAGATGCATGAAACCCTCAGTGATACTGGCATAATTTACTATAAACCGACGTAGAAAGTTAGATTTCCCCTGTAAACCTTGAAGTTGTCTAATAGTGCATGGGGGAGGCAATCAATGTATTACCCCAACCTTTAATGGATCTACCATGATCTCAGTCTCAGAAACTAGAAATCCCAAAAGATGACTAGACCTAACGCAAAAGATGCACTTGTGAGGGTTCAACAGGATTCTATAGTAACGAAATCTTTCAAAAACAAGATGAAGGTGCGTAACGTGATCCTCTCTCTTATGAGAGTGAGCAGAAATATCGTCAAGGTAAGCTTCAACTGTATTATTAAGATCGTCATGAAAAGCGAAGGTCATGGCACGTTGGAAGGTTTCTCTGACATTTTTAAGGCCGAAAGGCATTTTTTGGTATGCGAAAGTACCCCAAGGAAAAATAAATGTCGTCTTGTGTTGATCCTCAAGTTTAATTTGAATCTGGTCATACCCTGAAAATCCATCCATAAAATAAAATACTTCGCTTCCCACACACTCGTCGAGAATCTGATTGATGAAAGGTGTCGAGAAGTTGTCTTTAGGACAGGCCTTGTTTAGGTCATGAAATTCCATACATACAAGGATAGTTCCTTGCTTCTGATTCATAGGAACGAGATTAGATACCCATTCAGTCAAGAGAGACAAGTAGATGAAGCCAACATTAAGTAGTTTCTCCACCTATGCCTTAATAGAAGGTGCATTTCGGGTATTGAAAGCTCTAAGACGTTGTTGAATAGGTTTAGCATCTAGATAAGTTCTAATCTCATGCTCGATAATACGAGGGTCAATTCCTGGAATCTCTTCATATGACCAAGCAAATACATCTTGGAATTCCTTGAAGAGTTCGGTGTAGATCAGTATTTCTTATGGCGAACAATCTGCACCGATATTTATGTTTTCAATCTTGCCAGGGGTACGAGAGATATCGATCGTGACGGTAGGATAAATACTTGCCATATTTGCTTCAAAATAAATGTTGTGTGTATCAAGTGGAACTACGGCATGACCGAATGTCTCACTCAAAGTATATCAAAAGTCATCTTGTTCGATTCTTTCAAGATCTGGGAGAAAATAAGAGCAGTGATGCATATCATCCCAAGCTCTGTCGGAACCATTCATGGCTTCGATGATAGATTCGTCCAAAGAAAAATTCCCAACGAGGTAGTCATTTGAAAAAGACAATGAAGTGGCCCACATGGGCCTAAGAACAAGATCCTCCTTTTCCATTGGTGAGGTAACAGGATCAGGATCGACAGAAGAGTCAAGAACATATTGATACACAATATCCACTACCGATAGTGGCATGGCCATTCCAGCATGCAACTGACATTCACAAGATGAAGTAGGGGAAGGTAAGGTCCACATATCACTAAAATAGGAAGTGTGGAAAGGAATGGAGCTCCCTGTCAAAATGGGGCTACTGGACAGGGCATAAACATGGTGAGTCGGTGTCGTAAATTCGAAAGTACCCATAAGGGAAGAATACATTCTGACACTGATATTCTCAGTTTTTGATTGAGAATTGTTGATCAAAAGGATCGACGGTCCAATAGATGCATTAGGATTAGAGTGTGCAAAGGATAACTGGTCGATCATCACAATCTTCCCTTCATGAGGAAAACAAAGAGTATGGAAGACGAATGATATGACGACAACCATATAATAGGTCCAATTTCATCCTAGTAATAAGTTATAATCAAGAGGTTTATCAACTACCTCTACCTTGACCTCTATCGTCTTCCCACCTAACTAGATTGGAAAGGCAGGAAGAATATTGTGAGGGTAGAAGGAATGGCCATTAAAAGTAGTCAACATGTTTGATGACTTAGATAGAAGTGGAGAACTGAGAGCTTTCCAACAGATTAGGGACATCACACATGTAGCAATGCCTTCATCAATAACCGCATGTTTGATGGTATACTTTGAGTACTCCACCTAGATTTGGATATCCACATGGTAAGGCAAGCAAGGCTTCACATCTGTGATGTCAAACTTGATAACTTTTGAGCCACTAGGTTCTAGATCTACTAACACAGATAGTAAGGCATTCCTTTGTGAAGGACAAGTCTGGAGTACTCCTTTCAGAATATGAGGTGGTGTCTCTGGTTTTTCAATCTGTAAATTCATCTCTAGAGGAGGAGGAGGAGATTCTAGACCAAGAATAGCTTGTGAAGAGCTATAATCTCAAGATCGAGTGGCTACATTAAATTTTCCATCGACCATATTGATACACAAATGGTCATCGTCTTGCAACAACTAGTTTTGACTCCTACCAACCGAATTTTTGACATTTGAGGAACTCAAGGCCATGTGTTGGTTATGTGGAAAAGGATTCATCAGCACGATGGGTGGTAGAGATAATAGCCTCGCAGCTTCCACAAGTTTGGGGAATAAATGGGTAAGGTGGTTGTCTGTACAAATATTATAGGGAAATTTCACCTTAATTCTTTCTCTCTTTCCCTCTCCAGCATTATTATTCATCTTTTCATTATTACCAATCCATTTTTCCCACCCTTATGATTATTATTCCCTTTCTTCTTATTCTTGCCTGGTTTTTGGTTACCATTTGGGTTGGACAATGGTTGCACAAAATGTACATCTGTCGACTGAGTGGTGTTGGAAGACACATACGAAGTTGGCCCTCCTTTAGACTAGTTTAGAGACAACTCTTTCAAATGCATTTTCACTAGGTCTATGGATTTTACATTGGAGGAGCCTACAATGCCATTGGCATGAGGTTCAGGCTTTTTTCTTGGGTCATAAGTTGACCACAGTGCATCTGGAAGAATTTGGTATAACACTCCAGACTGAGCATATATGAGATCTAACTGTTGGGTTTTAAAGATCGCTTCTTCCTCGGTGGTAACCCCAGATGTAGCAACATCCTTTGAGATAGGAGGGTGCAAAGATTTAAGGAACCATTATAAAATAAAGGTCGGGGGTATGGAGGTCTTAATAGACCTCTTCCATCTACACCACTCATGGATATGATCTGAGATATTAGTGGCGGTGTCCTAGTGTAAAGTCGACAGAAGTTCTAGTCCAACATCATAACAAACTAATAATTGGAAGTGGTTAATAAAGGCCAACACCAGCAGATTAAAGGTCCCATATTCCCCCTAGGTAGCTCGATATACCATTTTGTAGCAACCCCAATGACGGTGCATTGAAATAATCTTAATCGAATAGAATCATCATAAAGGGAATTCGAGGAGCACCATAGGTGAAAGGTAGTAACGTGATCATGAGGATCCTCTCCATTATTACCTTTGAAATTTAGGATGTCTGAAGGAATCTTGGTGGAGAAGGGGGGGCATGTAGGATCATGACTCATAGGGTCGTTCATCAACTTAGACAAGTCTGGTAGATTAAGCGTGGCCAGAAAAGGGAGACAGGGTTGCGACATCTGACCCTAAGCTCCTGGGAAATATTGTGTTTGAGGAACTACAACCCATCCAGGGTTCTGGTAAGAACCATGAACCTGTCATGGATTGTAAGGCCCTCCTCTGGGCTGATTCATAAAATGTTGGTTGGGAAACGTTCTAGTAGGAATGACCTGATGGGGGTTATAAAAATTTCCCCCAGCTGGATTGGATCCAGGTTGTGGATTGCCCAAAGCTTGAAACTAACCTCCTCTGGGTGTGAATCTAGAGGATAGAGGTGGATTCAACATGCCAAACGCATTGGTCATAATCGACACCGAGAAGGTAGGGGTATAGGATGAAACTTGAGCAGAAACTTGTCTGCCAAGTTGATTGTTCCACCCAGAAGCAAAAGTATTAGACCTGGGGTTAAAAGCAGGAATACCTCCCATATTAGGATTCGTTTGAGGGATCTGAAAACCACCAAACTAAAATGGAGTGTAAGGAGGTGTAGTTCCCCCAATCCCAATGCTAGAATTAGGGCCAACAACTAGGATGGCATTCGTAAACTGCGAAGTAAATTTCAACATACCATAGGAAAAAGGACTAGAGACCATATGGATGGACTAGACATTATAGCCCAATGAGTGACCAAGAGACCCGAAAGGGTTTGAGGTAGTAGATTGAGAATTCAATATAGGTTGCGCCATAGTAATGATAGGTTCCTCTCGCACGACAACCATTGTGGTCGTAGGAGTCGAAGGGGTGAAATTAACTATAATAGGTGTGGGTGTCGAAGGGCTCCCAATGTTCTGAAGACTAGGTTCAATAATCATCCTTGTATAATCACAAGTATGAAAAATGGATGTATGTATACCACGCCTAATAACTCTACACCTTTTAGAAGGAAAAGACTCAAAATCTAGTGGTAACTATAAGAAACGACGGGACCGTCGGGGACGTTGGTCTGACTCCACGATGACTTAAGACTCTAAAGACAAAAAATAAATCCTAAGGCCAACTAGTAATCAAAGAGCACACCAAAATTCAAATGCCAATATGCACACAAATGGGGTAAAGTGGATGAAAGTGGTCTCCCTCCCTAAAGAAGGTATGTCTCACCCAAGAGGGGCCTGAGACTCCCTGCTAAATATCGGAGGTAACAAAATCAGTTATAAGGGCCCTCGTGGGATTAACAACCAGTCAGTCAGATCCCCCTGGGAGAGTTAATCCTCCATAAAGGTTGTGTTTTGTCCGACCTTTGGCTAGCCCAGGGTACCTGAAAAATAACCCGTGCAAGTAATGTATGTGGCACCTAAGTCAAGCAATTAATAAACAAATGTATAACCGATGCACAGGCAAGCAGTCGTAAGTTAGGTCCATCATATGGGAAGGGTAGGAAAGCCCAAAACCTTGAAATTACCGCCTCTCATGGAGGTAAAGACACTAGCAAGATCCCCAGATATGAATAGATCCCCAAGAATATCTCTGACGCTAAGAAGGTGTCAGGGGGATATCCCTTCAACCAACCTCACACAACCTCGTGATTAACTCCAGTGTGAGTGGAGCCTCCTGATATTACCAATTATACAATGGATTTCTCCACTCCCTTTCTTAGCCACATATGTTGATTTAATTTCCTTGGAGAAGTTTACTCACAAAATCCTATTCCAAGGCACTAAATCCTAAGCTATTTTGTGCACCCTAAATCCTAATCAATTTTAAATTATATTGTTAATTTTAGTGGTCGTGATTACTCAAAAAGCTATGGTAGTGAAACTCATGATGTTATGACTCAGCAAGAAAAGTAAATATGAATATAATGCAAATTCCTAACTTCAATTTTCAATGAATGATATGCTTCTAAAAACAAATGCAATTTTCAATTTCAATTTTGCAATTTTGAAGTAAAAATGCAATCTTTCATTACATGCACTAAGATAATGACAAGGAATCAAAACACCAAAATGCCAAGAAATGCAAAATGCCTAATATTTTTGTATTTTCAATATAATAAAAAATGAAAATGCATGGACTGAAAAACAACTTGATATATAAACTATATTGTGTATAGAAAGAGATAACTCAAGAAGGATACCAAGCAGCAAAACACCCAGTCCAATGTACAAGGAAAATCAAAATGAAAATATGATGAGAAAGACTCCGCCCAAAAATTCAACCAAAGACAGGTTTCTTTTCATCCCACAAACACTTAACAGGCACTACAGAGACCCAAGAAGACTCAGAAAACATAAAATCCCACCCATCAACCACCATACCTAGAAAACAAGCAAGTAAATTTGATGTACGCGACTATTTAGGAAAACAAAGTGTATGTACGCAGCTTGCAGAGGGAAAACCCACATATATACATGACTGTCAAGCCAAAAACCACGTATATGTTTCAAAAACAAGGCTAGGCAAGGGAGAAAATTGAAAAACGCAGACCCAGAGTGAACAGAGGTTGTGAAGCAATGATATGACAAGAAACACAATAGGAACGAGAGAAATCTAAGGAGAAAAGTACTCCAAACCCTAAGAAAGAAGATTCAATCCCAAGTATGGTCGCCAATTCTGTTATGAGAAAAATCTCTCTATGGCTAGGGTAAACCACAACAGATGGAAATGATTGTAGAAATCAACTATTTTCTCAAGTATTCTATGTAAACAAATATGCTAGAAAGACAAGATAAAAATCCTACCTTTTCTAGACATTCGATGAAGTCCACCATTGAGCAATTGACCCAAACAAATATACCTGCAACTAGTCCTCAACAACCATGAAAAGAAAGCATATGGTGATAATAAATGATGTTAGCACATTCAATATGATAATCCATTAATAAACATGACAAATACACCCATGGACTAATAATTCAAATATTTGCAAGATATCATTTGGACAAGAAAAGAGTATTTCTATTAATATATGATCAGTAGAAGTGAAAATGTTACAGACTTCTGTGTCGGCACGGTTCGGAACTGAGAAACTAAGTTCCTTCCAGTTGGGCCTCCACCACTTCAATCCTCCACCAAAGGAAAGCTCATAATAGAGAAGGAATGAGGTTCTCAATCAATAAGGGAAGAGCTTGGGGGTTGAACACTATGTTCAGACTTAAAGGACAAAGGGATGCAAACTCAATATGAAGTAAATAATTTCTCCAGAGTAACTTTGCTCTCAAAGTTGAATTATTTCTCCTCTTTTCCATATCTCGTAATTGTCCCATTTATAGCCTTCAAATGGAAATGAAGGGCCGATTCAAAACGTTTCCAGTATATGGAAGGCCAAGGATCATAGATCTCCTGTCGTGACATGGAAACCCAACATTAATTTTCATTTTTTGGCACAAATACCGATGTACGCAAGTTGTAGTGGAGTAGCTTACATATACGCATGTTGTATAGTAGGCAAGATGCGTACATGTGGAAAAATATGTATTTTTAGCTCTGCATTTTATAAACAGGGATGATAAGTCTGCATAGGGAAAAGGAAAAAGGCCTTATGTGCAAGATTGCATAGGGTGAGGCAAATCTTGCTATAACAAATGTCTTGAAGACCTGACCACAGTGTCAGAAGATTTATCTATGATTTAGGTAAGATTATTTAACACACCTTATAAATAAATAGCTTGGTTACTTTCTAGGGTACGAGGACAAGGATCAACTGCTACTATCCCTCGTTTGATTATTTACATATTACGTTTATTTTTTGACTGGGGAAACCAACAACTAGTTGGGCACATACTTGTGTGACACGTGGTTGTGTTATCCCACTACTACCACTATAACCCCAGGCAAGCCAACGCAGCCTCTCATGCGGCACACAAGGTAAATTGAACATTTCAAACCAGTGACTTTACATAACAAAGTGCCTTAACAGTACACTACATTACCAACTATTCTACACCCCAGGGGATCTTTACATCTTACATTATTCTAGTCAAGGGAAAAGAATTTTCGATTGGTCTAAAATTGTATCTTTTGAGATATCATTTCTATTGTCAAATTTCAAGAAAGATAGGAAATTTTATATGTCTATGTACCTAATCTCCACCATTGTAAACTGTCATGTATTTCAAGGACTCAACTTGTCAAGCCAAGTTGATCCTAAAATAGACTCGGTTCATGCTTGGTATCCTTCTCTCTAGAAGAAGAAAGTGATGTACCACTTTTATGCATTTTATGATTCTTTTCTTTCTTCTTTCAAAAATCTCATGTTTGAGAGTTATACCTCAATACTATCATTGGAGGCAATGACATTTTTAGATAAAAGAGGAAACCTTGAGTCAAATGAACAATACAATATAATCAGAGTTTATTGCTCCCAAGAGGCACCAACCTATCTCTTGTTTTATGTGTCCTATAAGATATTCATGATAGAAGTTTGCAGTTAATACATATGTTGGGACAATTTCTTTCTTCAAAGAAAGAAAAAGAAATTTATTGTATTTCAATGGAAATTTGGTCAGATTGCATTAAGAAGTTCCCCAAAAATTGATGAATTTGCAACTCAATTTGACCAATATAATTTTAAACTGGAATATTTAGTAAAAGGGTTTGACCCTCAATCAATATTCATGAATCGCATGGTCTTTGTAGGTTTTAATGTATCATATGTAAACACATATATATGGATAAGAAGGATGGGAGGATAATGATTTTGAGGAAGTATTGATTGGATACCTTGAGACAATTTTTAGTATGAATGAAGTACATAGAAATCATGGAAGGCTCATAAATGAAAGGAGTTCAAAATCTCAAATGTCTTCTAAAAAAATAGGCACACCCAGGAAGAACCCCCAAAATATTACTCAGCAAAAGAAAAATCCTTAATTGAAAATTCAGGTGATGGTGATGATCCTCATCACCCTAAAAAGGACATTGAAAAACCCCACAAGTTACCAATAAATAGCAAAAGGAAAAGACAGAATAATCAACAAGAAGTGGAAGAGGTCATATTTGGTGAAGTTTTTCTTCTTGAAAACATGGAGTTTGATGCAAAAATTGAAGACAAAGAGTTTCCAAATGATGAGAAAAGAGTCCAACCTGATGGAGAATTGGAAACTCGAGAACCTATATTTTATGACGAAGAATCTTTAACCCTCCATAGTGCATTATTTGATAAAGATTTGAAGAAGCTAGTCTTTGAACGTCTGAATGCAAAGGGAAAGAAAATCAAAGATACATAATTGGACTTGAATAATGTCCTACCATAAAAAAAATCCCAAATTCACAAAGTTGTTGGTGATGCTTTAGAAGTTTCAGTTGATAATATGGAAGCTCAGAATGCAAGGTTAAAGGAAAGAGTTAAAAAATTAGAATGTTCCTTAATGTCTCCACTTTTATTTGTAAGTCTGCTTATTGTTATTCAAACTTGGATAAATCTTGACAAGACACCTGAATCGAGCTCAAAGTTGAAAGGAAAGTCAATTTTGTTGGTTGCAATTAGAAAATTTGTTGGTGAAAATATGAAAAAGAAAATGTCTCTTATTCTTGAAGCATGGGATAGAGGGATAAATATTGTTTCTTTTGGTTCAAATCTAAATATTTTTAGAGAATATGTCCAAGTTTATCTAAATAAAGAAGAAGGGTTTTACAAATATGTCGTCATCACATTTACCTTGAAAGTTTCTAGTATGACTGAGCTAAAAAGAAAAGAAGAAGATCTACCTTCTCTAGCTTGAATCAAACAACTAAAATACTATTGGATAAAAAAGATAAAAGTATTGAAAGAAATATTAGATGAATGTGATGTTGTTGTTGTTAAAAAAGAAATGGTGTATCACAAGTTGACCGAGATAGACCTGGAAGGAACCATAGGATAAGTACAATACCCAAAGTTAATCTTGAACTCTATATTTATGACAAGGTAGAAATTTGAACACGTGGAAATACTAAAGGGCTTATCCACTAAAACGTTTAATAGTATAATTAGATATAATGAGAATGAAGTTGAAAGTTGGTTAGTGAGTTATGCAAATAAAAATGAGGACAATGAAGATACACTCCACCAAATTTCATATGAATTGAGATAATTGGAAGGGATGTTATTTGATATAAAAATTAGAGAAGAGATAAATGTAGCCCCAATGAAATAGTATATGAAGATTAGTTAAAACGAGCCTTAATTAAGATGACCAAAGAAGAAACGTTGGAGGCAGTTGGCACCAGTCATGTAACCCACTAAGAGATGATACAAAATTTTAAGAACCAAATATCAAAATAGCATAAAAACCTCAAAATAAGTACTCAACACCTTGGCAAAGAGATAATTTCATATAATAAGCCTCTTTGAGGGGGAAACCTCCTTATACACCACATAAATTTACAAATACAAGATGATTCAAAATGAAAACATCTCCTTGGTATATATATAGGAGACTAGGAGGTACAATTACAACTAATGGACCGAGCCGACATAAATAAAATAACAATACTAGCGTAATATACCCTAATTAAGGGGTAATGTGCCACTATTTATGGCTTAACATGTCCCTACACTTCAGACAAGTGTTGTCTGCAACACTTGAGTAATTTTGGATGCTTCTGTATAAAACACTCATCTTCCCAAGTAGAATCTTCAACAGGTAGTTTCTCTCCACTTAATGAGATACTCTGAAATGGATATATTCCTCAACTAGCGAATTCTTGTGTCAGTGATAGATTTAGGGTACAATATGATTTTTCCTTCCTCATCAAGTTCTGAAAATACATTTTGAACTAGGATCTTGTCACTTATAACCTTCTTTAAGCATGAAACATGGAAAATTGGGTGTACTCACGAAGATGCAGGAAACTCCAATTTGTATGCCATAGTACCAATATTTTGCAACACCTTATAAGGGCCATAGTATTTTGGTGATAATTTATTATACTTCTTAGCTTGCTTGAGGGACATTTGTCTGTATGGTTGTAGTCTTAAAAATACTTGATCCCCTACTTCAAAACATCTTTCACTACGATGTTGATATTCTTGTTGTTTCATGTGTTTTTGTGTGATGGTTAGGTTGTCCTTTAAGAGTTGGATAACTTGTTGTTGATGCCCGATGTAATCTTCCACTTCTTGAACCTTATATTTTTATTTTAGAGAAGAAGTGATGGACGGTGGGTGATATTCATAGAGCACCATAAATGGTGTCATTTTTGTTGCAGTATGAAAGGAAGTGTTATACCACCATTCTACCAAGTGTAACCACTTGAACCATTGTGCTTGTTTATCATAGAAAAAGAAACAAAGATAGCCTTCTAGACATGTGTTCACTATCTCAATTTGTCCATCAGATTGAGGATGATAAGATGAGCTATGAGTCGATTGAGTACCCATACAAGAAAATAATTATGTCAAAAATGTCCAGTGAAGATAGTATCTCTGTCACTTACAATAATCTTTGGGCTTCCATGTAGCTTTTGAAATGTCTCCATGAATGCAATGGAAACTGTACTAGATTTGAAAGGATGAGAGAATGCACAAAAGTGTGCATACTTGGTCAGTCTATAAACAATAACCATGATGAAACTCTTTCCTTCAAACTTCGGTAACCTTGTGATGAAATCCATGGAAACCTCCTCCCAGCGTTGGGTTGGGATGGCTAATGGTTGTAAAATACTTGGGGTCTTAATTGTTTCCACCATATTTTTTTGGAAAACCAAACATTCTTCCACAAACCTTTGAACATCAGTTTTTAGGCCATCCCAAAAAGATCCTTCTTGACCCTATGGTAGGTTTTCAAAAAGATTGAGTGCCCTCCTACTAGAGACATGTGTAATTCCAAGAGTACATTTTATTTGAGTTGGGAGTTCTTACATAAATATAAGTGATATTTGTACCATAGTGAATCATTTTTTCATGTAAATGTATCTAATGCACTAGAATCCTGTTGCAACCTTTGAATGAGAGTTCACAGTTTTTCATCATTCTTCCATTCATTCCTTGCTTCTATCATCCAATCAGGTTGGATGATCGAGATAGCATAGACAAATGCCTCAAAATATTCATTCTTTATTGAGAGTGCATCTGCCACAACATTTTGATTCCCGTTTTTGTAGATGATTTCAAAATCATAACCCAACATCTTGCTCACCCATTTTTGTTGTTCTTCTTAAGATAGTATTTGTTCCAAGAAGTATTTAAGACTATCATGATATTTTATAACATTGAAATGCCTACCTATTAGGTAAGGGTTCCATTGCTTCAATGCATGTATTATTGAAATCATTTCCTTCTCATCAATGGGTTTGTTTAAGTCCTTTCCCTTGAGTGGACGACTTTCAAAATCAAGGGGACTTCCTTCTTGCATAAGAACAACACCAATCACATTTCCTAAGGCATCGCATTCCACAATAAATGTTTTTGTGAAGTCTGGTGTTGTCAAGACATGAGATTTGTGCATCGCCTCTTCAAGTTGTTCAAAAGATTGAGTTTCCTTTGGAGTCCATGAAAATTCATCCTTCTTAGTTAATGTTCTTAAAGGTGTTGTTATTCTTCCATAGTTTTGAACAAACTTGTGGTAGTAACTTGTCAAACCCAAAAATCCCATAAGATTATTCAATGTTTTGGGAATCGACTAGTCCATCATGGCCTTATTCTTGTTAGGGTCTACCTTAACACCTTCATGAGAAACAATATGACCCAAATACTCTACCTCCTTCATGTCACATACCCACTACCTAAATCGGATTTTTTTGGTTCTCTGTCGAATCAGAACCCCTAAATATCCATGGAGGACCAGCATAAGCTGGCTCCTTCTTTCTCTCTCCATTCCCAGGTGATCGTGGGTCATAATCACAGTTCAAATAAACGCATTGTATTTTTAATTTCGCAACTCAACGCTACAGTAATGTCAAACCATTCGTCTTTGCAACCGTCGAACCCCGACAGGGCTAGAGAATAGCTGATGAAAACAGGCCCCATCGCACGGTTAAGTGGAGTGCAGGTGGCAGAGGGGAAAGTGCGACATGATAGTCGACAGGACAGGAGGGGGCCCCACTTCACACGCCACACTATTTCAGACCCCCCCCCACCCCCCATTAAAGGCAGAATGGCAAGGGGGGTCCGGAATCCACCTAAGCATCATTGATCATGATGAATTAATCTTGACCATTCGAGAATTGCACGTCCAATTCCAGACCCCCCCCCCCCATTAAAGGCAGAATGGCAAGGGGGCTCTGGAATGCATCCTCAGCTGTATATCTGGGCGGGTGGACTCTAGCCATCCAGATCTACTTGCTACTTACCCTAATGCTCATTTGCACTCCAGCATAAAACTGGCATCTCTTCCTCACATATGACGGTCGTTACAACCCCTGAGATTTCCTGAAGGAATCTTGTCCTTTCATCGAGACTTAGCCACATGCTATCATCTCAACATTATGGGTCGGGATTTGTCAAGGAAAGAGCCCAATTTTTTGTTAGCGGAAATCCCGAATCCCCGATCCCCGAAATGGGAGATCTCGCGACACGTGGCCTCCATCAATCGGACGACTCAAATCTATCTCAGGGTTTCCACATTGGAAAATCCCGAACTCTGGTCAACAAAAATCCCAATTCCACAATTCTCTATTTCTCGAAATGGGAGATCTCATGACACGTGGCCTCAGTCAATCGGACGGCTCACAAGTGCTCCGAGGTTTCCACCATGTAAAATCCCGAACTCTTGTCCATGGAAATCCCGATTCCACGATTCTCAATTTCCCGAAATGGGAGGTCTCGCGACACGTGGCCTCCGTCAATAGGACGGCTCACAACTTCTCCGGGGTTTCCACCATGGAAAGTCCCGATCCCCTGGGGTTTTAACCCTCGGATATATTTTGACCGATCCAATAGCTGTCGGGTTTTTCAGTCGAAATCTAATGACTCAGATAGATACATATCTTGTGGGATCTCCCACGTCTTCCTAAATGTGGAAAGATCCACTATCCAGATACTCCCATGGATCTTGGGGATCCATGGTCCTAAACTCTTCGCTACCCACGAAGATACAGGAAAACAAAGTGGTAAGGCATTTAACTCCCTACTTTCTCCTACTAATCTAACGGTCATGGGTGACCGCAGATTCCCCGACGAAATCTCGTCCGTCGTTTAATACCTATCCGGGCTAATACACTTAACACTCCAACTTCCTCTTACCAAATCTAACGGTCATAAGTGACCACAGATTTCTC
>JZKD02S1434888.1:1117359-1138798 GCA_000966675.3 Picea glauca
ACCAGATGGTTGAAAATCATACCTTCTATTTCCACCACTGAAGCTTGGTGGTCAGCTTGGTTATTATCCAAGGCTGCATAAATCTATGGCACACTCCTTGCCACATCATTGACTGCGGTAGCTTCCTAAATGTTATAGACTTTTCGATTGTTCTGTTGTCAGTGTGGACAATCTCTCAGTAGATGCTCTTCTCTGCAACCCTAACATTTCAGAGGTTCTCTCTTTGGGTTATTAGTCTTCACTAGTATAGGTCCAGAAGTTTTACTTCTGTCCACCAAGGGAAAGTTCTGTTGGAGTACACTCTGAGCTGGAAATTTCATTCTGGGGTTCTTTTTGTAGTTTTTAAATCCTGAGGATTTGATCCCCTTTTTCTGAAATCTTGAACCACTCTTATGTTTCCAGTCTCCATGAGACTCTGCCCGATGTCCATATTGTTCATGACAATATGTTTCCTTTCATATAGTGTCTTCTAAGGTCTTTGGCTCGTCAAATTCAATTTGGTTCCAGTATTCCTTGGGTAGCCCACTGATGAAGCGTTGCGCCTTCGCCTTCTCTGCTTTGATGTAGGGTACATATCTCAATAAGTCGAGGAATCTGTTGACATATTCCTCTATAGTAAGTTGTCCCAGTTTGAGTTCATAAAACTCTTTAGCCTTCTCGTCAAAATACCTTTCCGACAAATACTTCTTCCGGATGTACTTTACAAACTGTTTCCAAGATAGGTCCTCCTCGTGGACCCATTTCATATTCTTAAGATCCTCCCACCAGATGGAAGCCTTTCCGTTCATGTTGAAAGTGGCCACTCGAACCTTCAAATTCTCTGAAAAATCATGGACTCTGAAGTATTTCTTCAGTCCAAGTAGCCAGGCCTCGGCTTCCTCTCCCTTTTCTATCTCACCGTCGAAGGAGGGAGGTTTGGCCTTTCTGAATTCTTCAAATTTATGATCCTTGGAAGTATTTTGTTTCTTCTGTTTTCTTCGAGAATAGGAACTGGTCCTGCTACTGGAAGAGCCTTCTGAATCACCAGCTTCCTTCTTAGTGGAATTGTTCGGCACTGGTCATTTACCTCTGGGGTGGACCTTTCTTGAGGTGCTCCTCTCAGTATGGCCATTGTTACGACCATGTTTCTGCATCTCGGGTTCATGCTGCATTTGTCGTTGTAAGTCAGATAAGCTCTGCAGTAAAACTGCATTAATTTTGGTTTGATTTTCTTGTTCTTTCATCATCCTTTCATTGTCGGCCTTGCAACTTTGCAATTCAACCATAAGACTCCTCACAGTCTCAGCTAGATTTGGAGGGGTTCCCATTGCTCTTCTTTCGTCAGACTCTTCATCTCTATTGCGGGAGCCTTCTCCCATCTCTTGGGGTGTAACCATTCTCTGCGTCTGTAAATTCCCACAGCTAATCGTCTGCTTGGGTGAAAAGACAAACGATGGTTATTAGTCAAGATTTAAATACATTTTAAAATCTGCGCATGAATTTATAACTCTTTCACATGCATACACAGTCGGGTTCTTGTTTCCAAGTTTTTAATCCTGGACAAGAGAGTTAAGTTAGGGGGTTACTCATCGTAGGAGTGCTTTGAATGGAGCTTATGCGCAACTCGTGCATGGGCCCAATCAGGATGAGTGTTGTAACCATGCTCTGATACCACTTTGTCACATACCCACTACCTAAATCGGATTTTTCTGGTCCTCTGCCGAATCAGAACCCCTAAATATCCATGGAGGACCAGCGTAAGCTAGATCCTTCTTTCTCTCTCCATTCCTAGGTGATCGCAAGTCACGATCACAGTTCAAATAAATGCAGTGTCTTTTTAATTTCGTGTCTCGACGCTACGGTAATGTCAAACCGTTCGGCTTTGCAACCGTTGAACCTCGATAGGGCTAGAGAATAGCGGATGAAAACAGGCCCCGTCTCACAGTTAAGTGGAGTGCAGGTGGTAGAGGGGAAAGTGCGACATGATATTCGACAGGACAGGAGGGGGCCCCACTTCACACGCCACACTATTCCGGACCCCCCTCCCCCATTAAAGGCAGAATGGAAATAGGGGGTCTGGAATCCACCTGAGCACCGTTGATCATGATGAATTAATCTTGACCATTCGAGAATTGTGCGTCCAATTCCGGACCCCCCCCCCATTAAAGGCAGAATGGCAAGGGGGCTCCGGAATGCATCCTCAGCCATAGATCTGGGCGGGTGGACTCTAGCCATCTAGATCTGCTTGCAACTTACCCTAATGCTCATTCGCGCTCCAGCATAAAGCTGGCATCTCTTCCTCACATCTGACAGTCATTACAACCCCTGAGATTTCTCGAAGGAATCTTGTCCGTTCATCGGGACTTAGCCACATGCTATCATCTCGACATTATGGGTCGGGATTTGCCAAGGCAAGAGATTGAGTTTTTATCAATAGAACTCCCAAATCCCCGATCCCCGAAATGGGAGATCTCACGACACGTGGCCTCCGTCAATTAGACGGCTCAAATCTATCCCAGGGTTTCCACATTGGAAAATCCTGAACTCTTGTCAACGGAAATCATGATTCTATGATTCCCGATTTCCCGAAATGGGAGGTATCACGACACATGGCCTCCGTCAATCGGACAGCTCACAACTACTCTGGGGTTTCCACCATGGAAAATCCTGAACTCTTGTCCACAGAAATCCCGATTCCGCAATTCCTGATTTCTCGAAATGGGAGGTCTCGCAACACGTGGCCTCCATCAATCGGATGGCTCACAACTGCTCTGGGGTTTCCACCATGGAAAGTTTCAATCCTCTGGGGTGTTAACCCTCGGATATCTTCTGACCGATCCAATGGCTGACAGGTTTTTCAGCCAAAATCTAATGACTCAGATAGATTCCTATCTTGTGGGCTCTCCCACGACTTCCTAAACGTGGAATGATCCACTATCCAGATACTCCCATGGATCTTGGGGATCCACGGTCCTAAACTCTTCGCTACCCACAAATATACAAGAAAACAAAGTGGTAAGGCATTTAATGCCCTACTTTCTCTTACTAATCTAATGGTCGTGGGTGTCTGCAGATTCTCCGACGAAATATCATTCGTCATTTAATACCTATCAGGGCTAATACACTTAACAATCCAGCTTTCTCTTACCAAATCTAACGGTCATAAGTGACCACAGATTTCTCGATGTAATCTCGTCCATCGATTCGTTACTTCATCCTTATGTTTCCATCTCGATCTTTTCATGGAGGGTATCTCCATGGGGAGATTCACTTAGGATACTACCTGAGGTAGGTAAGAAGGTCATCCTCCCGAGAACTAGACGTGAAGTATGAGTTAGATCAGTACGCATGTAAATAACAATTCATGAGGACATAAGCCATACATAGTCCTTCCATACAAATATACCACTACTAGTACTGATCAAAATACCATACATACATTCTTATAATGAAATCATTCACAGTTTCACATCTTATGGTCATAATCATCAGAATCAACATATACATATATTTCAAGATGCCAAAGGCAAAACACTTATTAGAAATAACACCAGGGGTTATGAAATTGCTGAGAGGGGTGCTCGTTTCCACCCAACCGTAGGCTTAGCGAATCCCAGTGGATTTACCACTAGCCACCCCCCGAGCTAAGACCACGATGCTGTGAGACTGCATCTCTGTCTGCCAGTGACCAGGAGCGAAGGTTACTCTCCTTCCTCTCTACTATCACTCACTCTGTGTATTGCCAGATTTCTCTCTGCCCCTCGCGTCCCCCCCCAATCACTTATACCCCACGCCTTATCCTCTTGTGAGGTTGTGTGTGGCACGATTACCCTCGCATTGGTTAGGCCTGACGGATCTACGGATTGGCGGTTCACTTCCCATCCCTCATTAAACCATCTACCTACCAGCCTGCGAGACATTTAATTTAGGGCCAGCGAGCCGCTTTTGGTTCTCCGGGCCAGTGGAGTCCAAATACGGTATTAATTCTCTGTGGAAGTTAACGCCACCTTTCCAGGTGCCTTCCACCGCCATCGTGGTCTCTTTTTCTGCAGATTCCCTCTCAGCAGTCCTGCAATAAAAATTCATAATGTTATTCACATTCATTGACCTTTTCCTCAAGGTCCATTTACATCACATATTCACATTTATGTGTTTTCCATGGTTCTTGACCAGTCCAGTTATTTTTACAAACTGGGGGAAACAGGGTGTTACACTTCACCCCAAAGAAAAATTTGGATGGTTTGGCATATATTTGTTACTCCTTTAGTAGTTTTATCACCATGTCAACATGTCGAACATGATCCTCCCAAGACTTGCTATAGATTAGTATATCATCAAAAAATACTAACATAAATTTTCGAAGGGAGGGCTTGAAAATGAAATTCATCAACCCTTGGAATGTGGAAGGTGCATTCGTAAGACCAAAAGACATGACCAAAAATTCATAATGGCCTTCATGAGTTTGGAATGTTTTTTTTGGGATATTTGCTTCCTTCATTATAATTTGATGATACCCCCAAATGCATATACAACTTAGTGAAGTAGATTGATTCATGTAGTTCATATAACAATTCATCAATGATGGGAATGGGAAACTTATCTTTAATAATGATCATGTCGATCTCTCTATAATATAGACACATACGCCATGAGCCCTCTTTGTTGAGTACCATTACCACCGGTGCAGAGTAAGAACTTTGGCTAGGTATAATAATGCCAACATCTAACATTTATTCAACCATACGCTCAATTTCACTCTTCTGGGCACAAGGGGATCTGTAAGACCTAATGTTAGGAGGAACACTTCCAGGAATTAGTGTTATAACCCAAATTTGCACCAGATATGCTTACCTGGCATCATGCCATCTCATTTTACATATTTTTTCATGCCACTATTGAACAATTCTTCTTAAAAACACCCTTTTCTAAGGCACATGTGCCCTGCTCCACTATTGCACACATGTATACGTTGGTTGGCCCACTACAACCCGTGTATACCTACAAAAGCACAAAAAATGGAAAGTTGCAGACATAACTCACAGTTTTAGGTAAGTTACCTAAACCGTTTGACCACCCATAGCCGGTCACTCATCCAAATACCTAGCCTTTTCTAGCCTATAAAAGAAGGGGTAGGGGTCCCATTTGGAAGAGGAAAATAATTGTAAAGAAACTCTACCCAATTTATCATTCCCTTTGTCCCAACCTTTTGCAACTAGTGTGTGAAGAGAAGCATATACAAAAGCAGTTGGAGCACAGTTGAAGAGGATCCCAAGACTAGATTTGAGGAGCAATGGTTGATCTCACTATTATAAGGTTACCCTTGTGATATTAATAAAAGGAAGTACTTTTCCCATCCCGCCATATGAGATTGTCAATATTTAAATTTGATTATATTTTGATAGAATCTCTAAACCATTAGTTCATATATCATATGCATGCGGAGTTCTTTGTTTGTCTTTGTGTGAATGTAGGTCAGCATTGGGAGGATATTTGCAGTCAAGGAGAGACCAAACGTTAAAGGATCGACATCAAACATGGAAACTAAGGTACAGTAACTTGATCTTTTTAACCTTGTATTTGCATATGAATAATGGGGATTATGATTGGGATGTTGGTAAAAAGTAGGAGACTTTAGGTCATTTCTACATGCATTACAGAACCCTTAATGCTAGTTCATAGGGGGATTTCCCACCCACAACAGAATTGGAAACCATACTATGGAGATCTTTAGGGTTCTTGGGGATACTTGTTGGGAAGTTTAAATTGGTTTTATTACCTTTTTTCTTAGTTTTTGCAAAACTATGAGCTAGTAGGGATTATGGTCTTCCATACCATTACTCCCTGCTTTCTTCACTTGGCTGTTTTTTATTTCCCAGAAAGCTACAGAGCCATATGCGGCCTGTATAAGGCCTGCACGCGCCCTGACTTCACCCATCCCACGTACATCATTGGTTGTTGAAGGATCAGTAGCGTTTCTAAGTCTAGAAAGTTTATTTTTGAAAAGGGGCAGTCATCCTCTTCCCTATCAGAAGTGATCCTTCTCAGGGGTTTTCTAGATCTAGTTATGGGTCTCTATTGTTGCAGTCTGTAGCCTAAGTATAACCTCAGATTAGCTTTTCTTTCTCAAGTTTCCTTGCATATTTTTCTGTCAAGAGTAAGATTTTGTACCTTTAAGGGGTTATGGTCTTCAATACTAGTACTCCTTGCCTGAGCTTAGCTTCATGTATTTTTCCTTTTGAGGAGAAACAAAGGCACACGCGGCATGTAGTGGGCCTGAATGCGTGCATACACATCCTGTCTTTGGGCAGCCCATGTGCATATGTTGGTTGTTGAAGTGACAGTCATGTGTCTGTCTAGAAAATTTTGAGGAGGAAGCCATCCTCCTCCCTATCAAGATTCACTTCCCAGGTTTTTCTTGTTTCATTATGGTCCCTGTCATAGCGGTTTTAGCCTAGGTTGGATTCTAGCATAGTTTTCTTTTTCATTAAAAGTTTTTCCTCTATTTTTTTGTAATAGGGTTTTTAGACAAGTGTGAGAGTATGATTCAATCAGCTTGAGTGTTATTGTCAGTAACTCTTTGCGATCTATGCTTAGTCCAGAAGTCTTTTCTTGGCCTTTACTTGTCATCATTTTTCCTTTTTTGCTTTTTAGCATAAAATTAAAAAAATAATAGTTTATTTCTTGGTTTGGTTAAGTAGTTGGTTGTTTGCGTTAATCATCAGGAAAAATATTGTTTTCATAAGTTCTTGGTGGTTGAATTAGAACAATAAGTAGCTCGTAGTTGAGTGAAATATTGTTTTGAGTTTTCTGTTAAAAGATCTTAAAAAAAAAAAAAGTTTGAAAAGTTGGTTAAAGAATTTGAAGTTGCAAATATTTATTTTTTGAAGAAGTACTTTGTTTTTAGACATTGCATATTCTTTCCTTTTCGTCACTCAAAAACATCACTGGTTTCATTTTCATCTCCTATGACTTCAAAAATAGCCACTAAAATTAACGATTAATTAAAATCAACTAGACTTTATGTTTTTAGGGTACATCAACTAGTCTAGGCTAGAGCCTTGATTTATGATTGGAGAGGAAACTCTTCAAGGTTGCTAAAACAAACATAAGAGTCTGTGCTAGGGAGTGTCAAGATTCCAGTATCGTGAAAGTTATCTAGGACCCCCCTCTTACACAGGGGATAAAAATGAGGTCGCGTAAGGAAAGGTAGCAGAGATAACCCCTCCAAATCCAGACCAAGCATAGTGGGGAACACATGTAGAGGGCTTGTCTTGGGATTCCGTTGATTGAATTTTCCACGGAGCTTCGTGGGTCTTGAATCTGTTCAAGGTCCTCAGTCATCTTTCGGAACACTTTATTTCGATACCCTTGATAGGTTCCAGGCTTGATACCCTGCTCATTGCGGTCCACCCGACTGTTGACTATACCTACCTAGTGACTGTTTGCACGCTGGAAACTTAGTTGCCTATATTTCTAGTGACTTACACAGGTGAATGTTGGGGTATACCTTAGTACCTAGGATAGAAATAAGGCCATGCTTTGCAAAGAATACCTGGAGGGTGATTCTGTATTCATGTTTCACTTGCACCAGTAAGTTTCTCTAGTGTTGGTTGTTGTAATTGTTCTTCCAACTAGTTAGTGACTGCTTGTTTTATCTCATAGGTACTTTTTATAGTTGGTGTTGGTTTTCAAATGATTATAGATTTCCCTAGTGTGTCTTTGATCTTCTCACACAATGGAGTATCATGAGTTCCACAGGTCATGAAGGATTTTGGGCCTGCCTTCGGTTGATCGTGAACCCCCCCGCCTGCCACCGTAAGGCAAAAATTATACCAACAAGGGTCTTTTGAGATAACTGGGTTACATGAAACTGTGCCCAACCCATATTCAAGAGGAGGACTTTCAATTCTAGAGGAACCAATCATTTCTGACCTTGGAGCAGAAGCTCTTGGTCTATATAACCCTCCCATCACTAATCTATCAGCACCCATCGTCATATAGGTTCTACCTTACAAGCGTCAGGTAGTGTCACAAGAAACAATGGAAGCAAATGCTACTACTTCTTCAAGGAATACTCATATTTCCTTCACGACTGTCACTCTTGGGGGTGTTTCACCTCCTACCCAAACATCATCGGTTCGGGACACTACGGTCTCAATTGCTTCTACCTTGAGAAGTGGTCTAATTCTGTCTATGGCAGTGATCACTGCTCCATTTACTCAAAATGTGACAGGCCCTCCGTTCTCATATGGGATGTCTGGCTTCAATATGAGTATTGTACTTTCCTCCTCCACTCTATAGACTTTAGGTCTAGGGGAATGGAGTTCCAATGCTCCTCTGCAAGGATCTATGAGGGTCACTCTAGCTCCCTTTATCACTTTCCCTTACGATGGGTGTCATATACCCCCTTCATCCCCCTCGCTCGGTGGTGTTCCTCAACACTCTGTCGGGCCTAATGCAAACTTGTTTGGAGAAGGTAGTCAAGCACTCCCTCCTTATAACATGTTGGTTGGTTTGACAACTTTCTCTTTGTTCGACACATTTGGTAACAACGTTTTCTCGTTAGCTATCGTTTCGGGCGAGGGAAACCCTATTTATGGACAACCACATTCTGTACAGGGTACTATTTCTGCAGAGGGGGCACACTTAGGAATTCCTTCCTCACAAGGACCTTGGAATCCATGGCAGGGCCCAGTCCCCTTGCCAGGGATGTTGATATGGGGCAACCCTTGCCATACCTGGTGGAACCCTGTGCAAGGCCCAATGCCTATTCCCATCTAATCGGCAGGTGGCAACCTCTCCCAACATCCTTGGAATTCGATGCAAGCTTTACATCCTATTAAGGGAACCAACCGATGATATCTCAACAAGTGCACAATCTGTACGCTAGTCATGGCCATGGTTATTACCATAGCCCTGGCCAACAACCTAACTTTTCCTGGAAACTTGGTGCTAGTCAAACCCCAGGCTCCTTTTTCCTGGGCTACAATCCACAACCCAAACTACAGTTTCTGGCAACCCTGAACTTGCCGAATTTGATAAGGCTTTTAAATGAACACATTTGTCACGATCCAAGTTGGCCTCCTCTGCTAACCAAGTTGCCTTCGGACATTCTAAATTTCAAGGCCAAGCCTAACAAATATCCTGGCGATCATGTGAATACCTTCCACTTATGGTGCTCGTCCAACTCGTTAAGAGACGACTCCATTCAGTTGTGATTGTTTCAACGCACTCTCATAGGGAGTGTTGCAAAATGGTACATCGAGCTCGATCGCTCACGATACTCTTCCTTTGTCGAATTGGCAATGACTTTCTTGAACCATTTCCAATTACCTATGAGATACGATGCCGACACTAAATTGCTAGCCAATTTCAAGCAGACAAAATCAGACCATATCTCAGATCATATACAAGAATGGAGATGATGAAAGAGTTTAATAAAAGTGCTAGTCCCACCAGCATTCTTGATAGAGTGGTTCCTTAAGTATTTGGTACCCCAGTTATCTAAAGACGTCGCAACATCTGGAGTGTTTTCCGAGGAAGACGCGATAATGAGAGCTCAACAGATAAAGCTAATTTACTCTCAGTCTGGTTTACTCTACAAGATTTTTCCAGATGCACCGAGGTCAATCCTTGAAAAAACCTGACAAAGGTCTGGACCACATGTTGATGGTATTATTGGTTCAGCACAAATAAAGCCCGTTGATCCATTTTCAAATCAATTGCAACAATTATCGATACAACAGACAGCGGCCAGCCGAATGTACACAGTGTGAAAATGAAAAATTCAAAGGCCCCCCAATAGCCTGATGGAAATAAGAAATGACAAAAGAAGGGTAAGGGGGATAAGAAACCCACCGATAATGCTGGTGGGGGTGACACTGAAAAGAAGAATTCAAAGTATCCTTGTAATCTTTGCAAGGAATACCACCTGACCCATCAGTTTCCCCAGCTTACGGAGGCCCAGAAGTTATTGTCATAGCAACAGCCTGTCTTGTTAACGAACCCGTTTCCACATGAGAAAAATCTAAATCAAGCCTCCTCGAGCGCGGAAGGGGGCAGTCAAGGACCCCCTCCATCTTCAAGTAATCCTTCATCCAAAAATGTGTATATGATGAAAGGTGATGCCTATATATCGACTAGAGCACATGATTACGGAAAGCCAAGCACCTCTGAGAAGGGTAAAGAAGTTGAAAACCCAACTCTTCCTCTCTAGATTGAGAAGATGTTGGGAAAAACAATGGCCCACATCCTAAAAGGTGTGTTCAAGAAGGCATCTCACAACCCAAATGCAAGGGTCACCCAGAACTACTCTGTGGTAAAGGATTTATCACAAACCCCTTGTGCGATGTCTGCTTTGGAAGTCCTCTAGAGTTTCCCTTTCCAGAGAAAGGCTCGGTTAGCCACCCTAGGATCTACTGAGACTTGTAATCCAAGAACGATCATGCTTGATATGACCTACTTAAAACCTTGTCTTCCTTACCACATAGCTTTTCAGATAGTAGTGGCTTACACCACGAAAACTTTTACCTGGAATATTTTCTGTACAGTGGTGGATGAGGGTGCTTCGACATGCGTGATGTCTTTGGCATGTTGGAATGCCATCGGCCAACCCATTTTGTCTCCATCACCTACTCTTCTTACATATTTTTATGGTCGTTCTTTCCAACCACATAGGATCATTCCCTCTTTCCCCATGCAGTTAGGGGGAAAATTTGTGTGCATCGAAGTTGAAGTGGTTGATGCATCTCTCAAATAAAATATTTTGTTAGGAAGGAGTTGGAAATATGCCGACAGTTTTCTGGGTCTTGTTTTTTCCACACGAGGGTCGGATCGTGACCATTGATTAGTTATCCTTCTCTTGTCCTGACCCTTCATCGGGAATCTCCATGGTCCCGATGATTGATAACCCTCAGCTGGGCATCGTCAACGTAGGGGTTGGTTTGTTCCCACCTTTGATGGGTACTTTCAATTACCCACCTCCGATCGGCAATGTCCATTACATGACGGTTGTCCTCGACCATCATCGGGCCAAAAAATTTCAAATCTCGTCGTTTCACACGATGTACTTTAATGATTTGTGGACTCTTCCTTCCCCATCAGTGACAAAGGAAGGGACAGAGCACCATGGCATCGCCATGCCTTTGTTCATGGCAGAATTTAGATACTCGATCATTCAACGAGCTTCTGTTGACCCCGATCCAACTCCAGCACAAAATTTAGATCCAATGCTCGAACCTATTTGGGTGCAAGGTTCCCTTGCTGATACAGATTCTTTAGACTTAGTCTTTCCCTCATATGAGGTGATTATTGAGGCAATGACTAGTTCGAACAAACCCTAGGATGATCTTCATCATAGATATCACTTCCTCCCAGAGTTAAGACAAATTGAAGCAGGTGAATTCACTCTGACTATGACTGGAGATAAAGATTTTCCTATTAATCCTTTGGCAACACACGCTATTTACGTTGAAGGAAATATGGAAACAATAGATGGAACAATACCTATTGACATCTCCATAACCCCTGGCGTCATGGAGAATATCTTCATTAGAGCAGACTGCTCCCCCAAGGAGATTCAAATATACACAAATTTATTTAAATAATTCCATGACATGTTTTCCTGGTCTTACAAGGAAATGCCAGGCATAGACCCAAGAATTGTTGAACATGAAATCACGACTTATCCTGATGTCAAGCCGATCCGACAGAATCTTCGTCCGGTCAATCCTAGGTAAGCAGCAGCTATACAGGCTGAAGTAGAGAAATTACTTAAAGTTGGTTTCATCTACCCCGTCCAATTGACTCAATGGGTGTCGAATCCCATGCCAGTCAATAAAAAATAGGATGATTCACGTATGCACGGACTTCCATGATCTGAACAAGGCCTACCCAAAAGATAATTTCCCCATGCCATTTATTGACCAGATAGTCGATGATTATGCAGGATGTGAGGCCTTTTTGTTCATGGATGTTTTTTTGGGATATAATCAGATATAAATAAAACCCGAAGACCAACACAAAACCGCTTTCATCTGTCCATGGGGTACATTCTCTTATCATAAGATGCCTTTCGGTCTGAAAAATGTTGGAGCTACGTTTCAGGGAGCCATGTCTTTTGCTTAACATGACCTCAAACACATAGTCAATGCTTATCTCAATGATTTAGCATCATGATATCACAAGATATATGATCATCCGGAATAGCTCCGACTTATCCT
Source organism: Picea glauca (assembly GCA_000966675.3). Lineage (NCBI taxonomy): Eukaryota > Viridiplantae > Streptophyta > Pinopsida > Pinales > Pinaceae > Picea > Picea glauca. The sequence goes on from JZKD02S1434888.1 coordinate 1,129,560, forward strand.
TGAACGGTGTCGCTACTATCAAATCTGCTTGAATCCAAACAAATGTAGTTTTTGCATCGCATCGGGTCATCTGCTAGGCTTCATAGTTTCGACAACAGGGATCATGGTTGATCCTCTAAAGGTTGAGGCAATAGTTCAATTGCCTCCCCCGTGCACCATCCCTCAACTTCAGAGTTTGCAAGGGAAAGTGAACTTTTTACGATGTTTCATCGAAAACTATGACGAAATCACAAAGGGTTTTATGCGTTTATTGAAGAAGTACGTTCCTTTTTATTGAGACGAAGTTGCTCAATGCTCTTTCGCAGCATTGAAACACACCCTCATATCTAACCCTCTTCTTTGGCCACCCAATTATAATAAAGATTTCCTATTATACTTGGCCACTTCAGATTCAACCATCGGTATGGTCTTATTTCAGGAGGATGATTTACTCTCAGAATACATGATTTATTACCTAAGCCAATGCCTAGTTGGACCGGAACTCAATTATTCCCATATTGAAAAACTTGCGTTGGCAGTAGTCCATGATGTCTAATGGTTCCTTCATTACATTTTTTTTTGCAAGTCCATCGTCATTGCCGTCGTGAACCCATTTCAATATGTATCGACATGACGAGTCATCGATGGAAAGACCAGTATATGGATAGTTATCCTCCAAGAATTCAACTTGGAGTTTGTTTCGGAGAAATCCAAAAAGTAGATGGTCTTCGTGGAACTCATATAGGAACTTCTTGTCGAATCAGGTGATGTTATACCCGACGAGTCGCTTATCAAAGGAGACATGTTTTTTATCATGTCTTTCGACCCTTGGTATGGAGATGTGCTTGTCTGTCTCCAGAATTTGAAGTGTCCCACCTTTTCTTCTCATGATGAGCATCGTTGTATATGCCATCAGGCTAAGAAATATCTCATACTCGAGGACACTTTGTATCATCGAGGTGTAGACTGTATCCTTCGTCGATGTCTCACTCATGAAGAAGCGAAAATCATGCTTAATGATTGCCACACCAGAGCATGTGGAAATCATCTATCTGGGTTTGCAACAGCCCCAAAAATTCTATGAGTCAGTTACTTATGGACAAAAATAATCAAATACTGTGTTGAATCGGTCAAGAAGTGCCACCCGTGTCATATCTTCTCTCAGAAGATGAGGGCACACCCCGCTGCCATGTTTCCCGTTATAACCATTGGTCCCTTCACTAAATGGGTGATTGATTACACTACATGCAACCCCCCTTCAGCAAGGGGGCACCGCTATATCATCGTAGCCATAGACTACTTCACCAAGTGGGTTGAAACTATGCCATCATTTAAAGACGATGGGGAGACAACAACTCTCTTTTTGTTCAACCAGATAATATCAAGGTTCGGCATCCCGAGAGAGATTGTCACTGACCATGGAAGTCACGTTTAGAACAAAATGATGACCGAGTTAATGTCAAAGCTTGGGTTGTGGAAAGAACATTCATCACCCTACTAACCCCCAAGCGAATGGTCAGGTGGAAGCTGTAAATAAATCTCTTAAGACCATTCTACAACAAACAATCAATTCGGCCAGGTCAAATTGTCATTTGATGTTATACTCGGCATTATGGGCTTACCGAACATTCGTTAAGAATACAAACAGTTTCTCACCTTTTCAACTCATTTACGGGCTAGAAGCAATCTTGCCCATAGAATGTCAGATCCCATCTTTAAATTTGGTAGTACAGTTCTTGCCAGACACTTCATCACTTGAAGAGTGTTTATTATATCTCGAGAAGCTCAATGAGAAGCGTCGTGATGCGGCCTTAGCTAACGAAGCTCATAAACAAAAATTCAAGTGTCAATACGATCGGTCCATTCGTCCTCGTATATTCTCTGAAGGAGACCTTGTCCTGGTCTATGACCAAGATAAGGACCCCCTGGGGGTAGGCAAGTTCAAACCCATGTGGTTCAGACCTTTCATCTTTAAAGAGGTTCTAAGAAAGTGCACTTATTTTCTGGTGGACTTTGAGGGAAATTTTTTGGTGGAGCCTAGAAATGGGCTCTACCTCAAGAAGTATTACTCATAGGTGGGTCTCCTTGGGTGACTTTTGTAACATATGTATAGTATTTGTATTATTACCTTTTAGTTTTTATTTTGGTTTTATGGACATGTCATTTTTGATGTTATCTTTTTCACTGTGGTAGATGTCAAGTGAATTAGAGGTGTTCGTTGGGTTCACAGATGATGCTAGCCAACACACACGGAGGCTTGCCTCCATAGCTTGGGTGATTTTCACACATCAGGGCCAGTTTATATCTTCAGGAGGTATTTTTTTAGATGACACTACAAACAATGTCATTGAATACAATGCAGTTATTGAGTTTCTTCGTGATGCTTTATCGCTCGATATCCCTCACCTTTAGGTCTATTTAGACACTCAACTAGTTGTGTCTCAGTTAAATGGAGTCTATCATGTTCATGATCCTACTCTACACCGACACTTCCTTAGGTTACGTCTCTTAGAACGAAACTTTGATTACATTACGTATATCCATGTTCCTAGGAGATTGAATTAGGTTATAGATACTCTAGCTAATCATATATTAGATTGGCATCTTGCACACATGTAAGAAAAAGCACACACATGCACATGTAAATACATTTGTAGTTAAGTGTAATCCATAAAACGCAAAAAGATAAAAAGAAAAAATAAATATATAATATCAAAATATTGGAGTACATGGGTGGGCGCAAGAGCCTCAAAAATATGTGTCCAGTAAAGAGTCATGGGGCTTATGCCCTCAAAAACATACAAAAGGTGCCCTCGACATGTAGGTAGTCTAACCTAGCTAAGGATGAGGCTTGTTCTCCCTGTTATACTAAGCAACGACATTTTCCAAACACCGGAATAGCTAGACCCAAGTCTGTGGCACCCCGACTACATGAGGCTACATAGATAGTAGTAGATCCTCGATCTCTACCATGGGGACTATACGAGTGAGTGAGGTAAGGTTATGCTCTACCCATCTCAAAACTCTCTCAGCCTCACTGAATGGAGGTCCCCCTATTGCTGTTGGTCCACCGGGTACGGCTGGTGTGGCCTCTAGTTGAGGACGTCGCCTAGTCCTCGCAAAGTCTGTTGGACGCACTGGTCCCACATTTGCACATAACAAACATGTATCTGTCATATACTCTGGTATACAAAAAAATGATATATATATAAAAATAACATAAAAAATCAAATAACTTTGAAAAACAAGCTTACCTAGCTCTCCTCGTATCACTCCGGAAGGTATGCCCATGTCAGGGTCCCTAGAAAAGTCGATTCTGGCATAGGGATAGTCCTCTATCACCGAAATCTGCCGAGACCAACAATCGAAAAACTTGTTGTCAAAGGCCTCACTAGTCCTCCCTCCCCCCTGTCGTGGAAACAACGTTGCCCATCTGTTTACTGCTGAAGAAGAGGCTACGTGCCCTTGTACAATCTCCCTCAAACTCAGATTAGGTACCCTCTCAAAGAAGAAAGAACAAAGGATAGTACCAAACACAAAGTTTTTGTGCCTCTGCATCTAACACTCTATCAACTACATTTTCATGTAGTCTAGTAAAGTATTACTCAAGTCAAAAACTTGTGCATTCAAGCACTGAACTGCACAATTCATGTGCGCCTAGGAAGCCTGGTGTAAAGCTACGGATCCAATGATCTACCCAATAAGTAGAACTATCGCTTTCAGCGTTAGGTTGTTGATCTTATGAATCGGCACATGGGTGCCCACTTTGTCAGTACCTACCTCACAATGGATTCCAATCAACTCTGCTATGTTGTGAAGCCCGGAGGGAAACATGCAAAGTTTGACTGGTTCCCCTCTCCTTGAGAGGCTAATCAGAAAGTAGATGTCTTCAGTCGTTGCATTCAACAACTATCCCTCCAGCATGAATGCCTCCACATCCAGGTTCCAGTAGTCTATTAAGGCATTAAACAGCCTAGGTTGTGCCTGCATAAATGCACTCTGGAAGAACTTAAATAAGCCACATTGAGATAATTTAGCTACAACATCAAGGTCATCTGAGACCATAGAATCAAAGTCCTCATGCTCTCTCTCTCTCCAGTGAACATACATCCTACAATTCACAAGTTCATAAGGGATTAGCTCTTGCTTTCTCATTTTTTTCCACAAAAAGGAGGGTACATGCGGGTTGTAGTGTACACAGTCGCGTGTGCATGTGTGCAGCTTTTCTCCTGCACATGTGCACACGCGGGTTGTCATAGGACAACCTGCATAAACGTAGGGTCGACCTTTTTAAAGGTCGAAGCCGCTCCTAAAAACAAAATTAAATGCATAAAAGAAGAATGGAATAGCAAGAGGGGTTAGTATGTACTTATTTGGTCCAAGCGAAAGTTTGTTTCATCCACTGAAGCTCCCAGAATCAATTCTTTTCACAAAGGGGTATTTTTTACTTTTAGTCAATTTCTCAATTAGCAATAGTGATAATGAGCTGCCAGCTTCTATTTATAGACTTTTTGGCCACTTTTTGTCATTTTTTGGACCTTTTTGTCGTTCTTCCAACTTGAAAAATGATTCAAGAGTTGCTTAGGAGATGTTACATAAGTGATACTTTGGGTATCAGGAAATTGTTTTGGAGAATTGTGTCATTTTCAAGGTCTTTTGGTAAAAAAAATTCTTTCCAACTTTGTGCAAGTAAGATAGGATTCCACCTCCACTTCTTGCACCTCGTTTCCTTTTTATCTTTTCCATAGGATCAATCCCAATGAATTGTGACATGGAACCAACATTGTTGCTTTAGAAGTTCCATATTTATAGTGGTAGAGCCTAACCCTTCATGAATGCCCTAGATAGATCCCGGTTGCATTTTGGCATCCATGTTGTCATTAATGACTATAGGCTAGGGAGTCCTTTTTTAGTTTTATCCTAATTACGATTTTGAACCTCATTTGCATGGTGCATTATCACTCTTGACCTTAGCCTCAGGACTCCTAGAACACAACGGGTCTTCTTTTAAGCCTTTTTTCAGACCCTTTAAAAATGAAAAGATTTTTGAGCGACCTTGTTGACCTTCATGCTTGCTAAACAAAAATTTGAAGGCACATCTATCTGGCGGTAGTTTACCCCTTTTTCGGTCTGGATGGTCAACTATACGAACAAAGGTATACTCTAGGAGCTTCAGTTCCCTAGAAGAGTATTCTCAGGTCTGATTTTAATCCTTTTTCGGGCCTAAGGGACTAAATTTACGAAAAAGGAACCCCCACGGAGTCCATAGTTAAGCTCTTTTCAGACTCCCTAAAATTGAAAATATCGTTGAGTGACCTTATTCTTTCACACTCGTTAAAATGGTACAAAAGAACATTCCTGACGGAGTCCATAGTTAAGATTTTTACAGACTCCCTAAATATGAAAAAAATGTCGAGTGATCTTGTCTTTATCACACTCGTTAAAATGGGTTTGAATAGACGTCTTTTCGGTGCTAGTTTACCCCTTTTTCGAACCAACTAGACTACCTTCGAAAAAGGTACCCCAACGGAGTCTCCTTTTATGCTTTTTCAGACTCTCGAAATATGAAAAACCACCAAGATTACCTTCTTTGGGATCATTAAACTTACATCGAAGGACGTTACCATTGTGTGTCTTATTAATCGCATTTGCATACCCGCATCTTTGGCCTAGTGTTGGCTCCATGTTGCTTTCGAATGAACCATCTAAAGCATGCCTTATACGCAAGCCCTGCAACACTTTTTTCTCTATGTCTTGACACCTTGGCCCACAGAGGATTTTTCCCGAGTGTCCTTTTCCTGCATATGTCCCTTTGCTCTGAGAATCCATGTATTCCTTGCACTTGGAACTATTATGTCTGCAACACTCGATCCCCCCTTGTAACATAGCATTCTTTTATTATTTTTCAAGCTTTCCCCAATTATTGAAAAAGACAAAAAAATCAAATATACCCCAAAAAGAGGAAGGGAAAAGTATTTTCTTTTTTGTTGGCAGCACAATGAGTCTCCCTTGGAGAAAGCACATCCTTTCATTTGTTCATCAAGCCCTTGGATTTAATATGACGTTAGGAAGTTTTTATCGCTACATAGAGTTGTGTCCTCCTCCGTTTGGTTATTCTTCCAAACATATGGAGAGTTTGCATTTCCTCTTGCATTGTGAACTTATGTCAACATCATGTTGCTTGAGTCTCATCACTTGTATTGCTATTGTCCAAGGGAAGTTTTTACCAAGCTTGAGTCTGTCTCTCTGCAGATTGTCTCTTGCCCTCATGCTTGGCCATCCTAAAATCCCAATCAAGTCTTTGTTCGAAGTCCATGAAGCCCTCAGCATGATCATCAAAATCCTCTAGTCCATTCCTAACAAGTCGTCGAAGACCTTTGGGTAGTGAAGTCGTACACTCATATTACACTCCTACCTGAGTTGTGAATATTTTGAAGCTATTGCTCAAGCTATGAAGGCCTCATCTCTAGCCATCAGACCTTATTCACTTCTTGAATATGGATACTATACATGTATATATATTTGATTTCAAGATGTAGATCCGTTGTGTATTACTCGCGGCTACACCTTATATAGTTATATGACATGGATCTATAGTGTATTTGATTGGTAGCCATGATTTTATTTCATTCCAAGCATGGGTATGCCTGCCTCGATGAGACAATTGTTATTTTGCAGATGGCACCTCCCGAACTATGGTCTTTGGGCTCACTTGTTTCATATGTTGGTGAAGATTGATAATTTATTTCGGCCATCAAATTCTCTTCTGACCTCACACATTAGGGGGCATATGTTATAACCCTAATTTTCACCAGATATGCTTACCTGGCATCATTCCATCTCATTTTACATCTTTTTCCAAGCCACTACTGAACAACTCTTCTTAAAAAAACCATTTTCTAAAGCACATGCATTATGCTCCACTACTGCATGTGTGTATATGCTGGTTGGCCCACTATAGCCCGTATATACCTACAAAAGCACAAAAAATGGAAAGTTGTATATGAAACTCACAGTTTTGGGTAAGTTACCTAAACCGTTTGACCGCCCATAGCTGGTCACTCATCCAAATACCTATCCTTTTCTAGCCTATAAAAGAAGGGTTAGGGGTCCCATTTGGAAGAGGAAAATAATTGTAAAGAAACTCTACCTGATTTTGCATTCCCTTTGTCCCAACCTTTTGCAACTAGTGTTTGAAGAGAAGCATATACAAAAGCAGTTGGAGCACAGTTAAAGAGGAGCCTAGGACTAGATTCTAGGAGCAATGGTCGATCTCACTATTGTAAGGTTACTCTTGTGAGATTAATAAAAAAATGTACTTTTCCCGTCTCACCATATGAGATTGTCAATATTTAAATTTGATTATATTTTGATAGAATCTCTAACCCATTAGTTCATATATCATATGCATGTGGAGTTATTTGTTTGTCTTTATGTGAATGCACGTCAACATTGGGAGGAGATTTGCAGTCAAGGAGAAACCAAACGTTAAAGGATCGACATCAAACACAGAAACTAAGGTACAGTAACTTGATCTTTTTAACCTTGTATTTGCATATGAATAATGGGGATTATGATTGGGATGTTGGTAAAAAGTAGGAGACTTTAGGTCATTTCTACATGCATTACATAACCCTTAACAATTAGGTGAATATCATGATCATGATTGCGAGTGGGTGGAATACCTCTGGGAATATCTTCAAATACTTTGGAATGTTTATCATTGATCCCTTGGATATCTAGGGGAACAGATGGCTTAGATGTTTGAACATCTAGTGGGCATAGTTGTACAATTACACCTTGATTCCCCTTTTTCAATAATTTTTTCATGACATTAGATCTTATCACCTTACTGGGTTTCCCTGTTATACCCCTTAACTCAATTTCATTTCCTTCCAATGAAAATTTCATGAAAAGATCTTAAAAATTAAAATCCACTACTCCCAATGATTGTAACCATTGGACTCCTAGTACGACATCAACACCACCCATGGGTATAGAAATCATTGGACTATTCATTACATATTCCCTCATAGTAATATTGATATTATGGCATTTCCGTGAGCAATTGATAGTTCATCTTATTGGATTACTAAGAGGGGGGGTGAATCAGTAATAGAGAAATCTAACGCTTTTTAACCATATGATCCAAGTGTTATATCAATGTAGAATTATCATCCAATAACTGAAGAGTAAATAAGCAATGAAAAAATGAACAATCATACACATACACAGTACACCAGTGTTTTACATGGAAACCTAAAGTAGGAGAAAACCACATAATGTTTTTTCTTATATGTCTTGAAGAATTACATTCATTGGAAGCACCAAATTCTTTTGTTTTCCAACTGCAACTGGAAGGAGGCTCCAACCCCCTAGTTTCTCAAGCTACAACCTGAGGGAATCTCCAACTCCCCAGTTCTATGGCTACAACTAGAAGGAGGCTACAACCCCCTATGTTCTTTGACTACAACTGGAAGGTGGCTACAACCACCTATCCTTGCCCTGTCCAACCTCCCTGATGTATAAGTATAATGATGAAACCACTATCACACTATCACTATGAAATATACCACTGTAAAACTGTATCAACCTGTACCATTGACCTGCATCCAACTTGTACAACTGCCATGTAATCAATTTGTTTTGATGAAGGTTGGTTGTCATTGATGTCAACCCTTGAAGAAAGCCCCGTAGCACAAAGGTTTGGGTAATGGACCCAATATTGTTTGATGTAAATATGATTCATTATTGTTTTGTCATGGTTGATGAGAAGTAAATATGGATGAACTCCAAAGTGGTTCCTTTATGGTGAAATCCCTCACGGGAAGACTCTTTGTGGAGTAAGAGAACCCATGATTAAATGTCGAATAATGAGATAAAGGAAAGTGAATTTGTCAAGGAAAATATCCTAGATGGATAGTGCTTGTCATGTCATTTCCGGTGGTATGTCGAACGACACATAATTCCTCACAGTTAGAGAGTTATGGCCATGAGAACTTGGAGACCCTAGGTTTGGGTAATGGACCCAAGTTGTTTGATGGGTAACCGTATGAGTTATGATATATTTTCTGATAATACTATTCTATATGGATAGTAAATTTCATGCCATTTATGGTGGTATGTAGAACATCACATAGTGGAGTTATGGCCTTACAAAGTTGGAGGACCCTCATATGTCATCTAGAAGCCCCAAAAGGTCAACGTAGTCAAAGTGGTTTAAGAGATTTTAAAAGGTAAATAATAAAGTGAAGTGATGA
>JZKD02S1434888.1:1139439-1171892 GCA_000966675.3 Picea glauca
GTACAGGTTGATTACAGGTTGGTGCATGGTTGATGCACTTGTTTAAGGTACAAGTTGATTACAGGTTGAGGTACAGGTTGATGCATGGTTGATGCACTTGTTTATGGTACAGGTTGATTATAGGTTGGCGCATGGTTGATGCACTTGTTTATGGTACAGGTTGAGGTACAAGTTGATGCATGGTTGATGCATGGTTCAGATTTATTGGTATAGGTTTGCAATGATATATCTCACAGTGATAGTGTGGCAGTGGTTCCATCATTCTACTTCTACTTCAAGGTGGTAGGACAGGGCAAGGATAGGTGGTTGTAGCCACCTTCCAGTTGTAGATGGAGAACATAGGGGGTTGTAGCCTCCTTCTGGTTGTAGCCAAAGAATTGGGGAGTTGGAGCTTCCCTCAATTTGTAGCCTAAGAAACTAGGGGGTTGGAGCCTCCTTCCAGTTGTAGCTGGAAAACAAAGGAAGTTGGTGCTTCCAATGAATGTAATTCTTCAAGACATATACGAAAAAGCATTTTGTGGTTTTCTCCCGATTTGGGTTTCCACGTAAAACACTGGTGTACTGTGTATGTGTATGGTTGTTCATTTTTTCATTGCTTATTTACTCTGCATCTATTGGATGATAATGATTCATTGATATAACACTTGGATTATATGGTTAAAAGGGATTAAATTACTCTATTATTGATTCACCCCCCTCTCAGTAATCCAACAATTTGTACCTGAAATGAACATTTATCAACAAAAATACAATAGGTATGTGACCTGTAGTGTTGCATCATGCGTATGTACATGCCCTATCTGTTATGCAGCCTGCGTATGTACACAACCAAACTGTTATGCAACCTGTGTATGCCTTCTGAAAACTAGGGTTTTCTTTCTTCTGGGAACTTATGACCCTGTGTAACTTATTTCACAAAGATCTGTAACTTGTCACTATATCCAGGCAGTAATTATACCCTTTTCATGCATCCTCATACATAACCTTTACCCACAACATATATATCTCTCTCTAGGCATGTTCCATATAGGCATGTGAAATAATGAACAAGTATAATAACCCTCACATGATCTAGTCATCAAACCCTTTCTGATATTCAGCCTCTCAATACATCAACCACTTCAAAAATACAAGCTCTCAACAATGTACCACAAACCCTTAGCCATATGACAAGAAATACAAGATGTGCCTCAACAAGAAGTATCAATGATAAATATACCAGCACTGTATTTCTGTAGATCTGACTTATACAGAAGATCCCATGCAACCACTAGTCTTTCTAGGGATAATCCTCAAATCTCAATAAACATTTTTCATGCATACATCAAAATCCAACTATTCATAGAAATAAGACACACCTTTTGAACCAATGAATACATCTAATGTATCTGAGCACTGTATACCTTCTTGGGAGCTTGATCTCAGAATATAGAACCTATGCATCTTCATATTCTCAAGTTTCAATGGCTTTATGAACATGTACACACCTTAATACACTACCAGCCTGCGTACGCCTCAATATGTACACACCTTAATACATTTTCATCCTGCATACGCCTCAGAAAATAGGGTTTTTAGTATTCATTGTAATTATGATAATTTCTCCTTCAACCCTTCGTACTACCTCAAACTTTTGCAAATTCAGATGTATCAATGAATACTTGCAATAAGCCTCACACAACAAGAGATATCCAATGTTTTCAAGTGTTATTTAAATGACAGAGTCTTGCCTCTTATTTATACTTTTATGTAGCATCCCACTTTCCTTATTTTAGGGATTTCTCCATTAACTTTATTATTTAAATAATTTATTTTGCAAACACTTTGAATTTTTGGGGCTTCTAGATGACTCGTGAGGGTCCTCCAACTTCTCATGGCCATAACTATCTAACCATGAGGAGTTATGTGACGTTATACATACCACCAAAAATGGCATGACAAGCACTGTCCATCTAGGATAGTTTCACTGAAAAATTCACTAACCTTTATCTCATTATTTCATAATTAAGCATGGGTTCTATAACCATACTTCTAGGATAACTCAATCCACAAAGCGTCTTCCCGTGATGGCTTTCACCATAAGGGGATCACTTTGGAGTTCATCCATTTGTACTTCTTATCAACCATGACAATACAATAATGAGTCATATTTACATCAAACAAACTTGGGTCCATTACCCAAACCTTTGTGCTACCAGAATTTTCTACTGAACTTTCTTCAAGGGTTGACATCAATGACAACCAAAATTAATCAATAATATTCCCTTTTGGCATTGATGGAAACACTTTGATGCAATACTGAAATCATGTCATGCAATAATGAAGTCATATCACTCATGCTCCCCCTGGAACCATGCCTATGTCCTCTGCATCTCTATGACCATTTCTCCCCTTGGAATCATGCCTCTGTCCTCTGCATATGATAAATCTCTCCCCCTTTTTCATCAATGGAAAATGTATCTTTCCATCCAGGGCTTCTCCCCCTAACTGAATTGTCCTCTTTATGGTTCTTCCTTGTGTACATCTAAGACATATAAGATAAGCATTCAAAATCATTCATTTTGGAGTAGAAATAACTATGAGTCTTTGGCGAAGATACTCAAAGGCTTCACGTGGAAGTGTTTTTGTAAAGATGTTTGCCACTTGTTATTTTGTGCCCACATACTCAACTCTGATGTTCTTTTCTGCAACATGTTCCTGTAGAAAGTGATACTTGATTGGAATGTGCTTTATCTTGGAGTGCCTCATTGGGTTCTTTGAGATACTAATGGTGCTTGTATTATCACAATAGATTGGAATGGGCTCGTCGTACTCAACCTGTATATCTGTCAAATTTTGTTTCATCCAAAGAACATGTGTACAACATGTTTTTACTGCAATATACTCTACCTTGGTTGTAGATAAAGATACTGATGATTGTTTCTTGCTTATCCATGATACTAAACACTCACCCAAGTAGAACATTTCTCCACTAATGCTTCATCGATAATCAATACAACCTACCCAATATGCATCTGTGTAGGAAATAAGTGATATATCCTTTCTCTTTGGATACCATAATCCAAAAATTTTTGTTCCTTTGAGATATCTAAAAATCCTCTTCATTTCTAATACATGTGATTCCTTTGGTGCTGCTTGAAATCGTGCCACCTTTCCAACTGCCTGCATTACATCTGGTCTGGATGTTGTCACATATAGTAGGCTACCAATCATTGACCTGTATTTCCTCTGATCTGTAGACTTTGAATCACCATTTTTTTTCAACTTGCAACTGGTTTGCATGGGAGTGATAATTGGTTTGCAATATTCCATTATGAACCTCTTTAGCATTTCTCTTATATACTTGGTTTGAGAAATAAAAATTCCTTGGTTGATTTGACATATCTGAAGTCCCATAAAGAAGGATAGTTCTCCAAGTAATGACATTTCAAATTCATTCTGCATATACTTTGCAAATTTCTAGCTTAACCTGTCATCATCACTACCAAAAATAATATCATCAACATAAACTTCAATTAATAAAATATTATCTTGACTTACCTTGATGTAAAACTTGTTGCCTGCACTTCCTTTTTTGAACCCTGTCTATTGTAGATATTTATCCAGTCTAGAGTACCATGCTCTTGGAGCCAGTTTTAGACCATACAAGGCCTTCTTTAATTTACACACATAATATGCATTCTCTGATAACTGAAATCATTCTGTTTGTTCAATTTAGACTTCTTCTTCAAGTTCCTCATTCAAAAAAGTTGATTTTACATCCATCTGATATACTTTAATAATTTTGGAGCGTGCATAAGCTAAAATCAATCAGATTGCTTCCATTCTGGAAACTGGGGCAAATGTCTTTTCAATGTCGATTCCTTCAACCTGTGCATATCCTTTACATACCAATATAGCTTTGTTCCTTGTAACCTGTCCATCTTCATTCAATTTATTCTTGTATACTCACTTTGTGTCGATCACATTCTTATCCTTTGGTCTTGGAACCAATTCCCAAGTGTCATTTTTCTCTATTTGATCCAATTCTTCATCCATGGCCTTATTCTAAAATTCATCCTTGTTGACCTCTTCAAAATAGGTTGGTTCAATTGTAGATGAGAGTGCTAGGTGTGTTTTTTTTTGTGAACGTATTCTTCTTCTAGTCTCAACTCCTACATCTTTGTTTCCGATAATCTGATCTGAAGGATGATTCTTCTGTACTCATCTACTAGGTGTATTTGGAGTCACTTGTTGAACTTTCTCTTCTGCTTCTGTTGGATCCTCTTCATATTCCCCTTCATTTTCATCTTTTGTTCCTTCTTCATAAAGATATTCCATTGATTCATTTTCTTCTTCCTTTAATTCTTGTCTACTTGTTTCATCAATTGTTATGTTAATTATTTCCACAACTTTGTTCAATAACAGATTGTAACACTTGTAAGATTTCCTTGTACTTGAGTAACCAAAAAGTAATCCTTTGTCCACACGAGAGTCAAACTTTCTCTTTCTGCCATCTTCTCTTTTGATGTAGCATTTGCTTCCAAAAACTCTGAAGTGCTTCACATTTGTTGGTCTTCCTTTCCATAGCTCGTAAGGAGTTTTGTCAATGTTGTTTTTGAGAATCACTTTGTTTTGAATGTGAATTGTTGTATGCACTGCTTGTGTCCAAAATATATCTTTCAATTTGGAATCCATTATCATTGTTCGAGCCATTTCTTGTACTATCATGTTCTTTCTTTGAACAACTCCATTTTGTTGAGGTGTTCTAGCAACGAAGAATTACCTTTTTATTCCATGATTGTTGCAGTAGTCCATAATTTCCTTTTAAGTGAACTCTCCTCCATTATCAAATCTCAATCTTTTGATTTTTGAATCCATTTCATTTTCAACCATTTCCTTGTAGATCTTGAAGTTTTCAAAATATTCTGACTTATTCTTGAGAAAGAAAACTACAGTCATTCTTGTAGAATCATCAACTAATAACATAAATTATTTCTCACCTTTTAAACCCTTTGTTGTAGTTGGTCCAAATAGATCAGTATGCACAATTTCCAATGGTCTTGTCATTGAATATTCCTTTGATTTGAACATGGTCTTTGTTTTCTTTCCTTGTTGGCAATGCTTGCATAAAGTGTTGGTTGGTTTCATGATCAGGGGCATTTATTTGACTGCTTCTCTTTTGTTGACTTTGACAAGGTTATCAAAATGTATGTGACCCATTCTTTTTTGCCATAGCCAACTTTCATCTTCCTTTCCTAGACAACACTTTTCATTTCCAATTTCACTTAACACATATATGTTGCTTGAAGTTCTTACAGCTATAGAAATCAATTTTCTTAAACCTTCTTTTCTTATCTCGCACTTTTGTGAATCAAAAGTAACTTTATGACCTTGGTCACACATTTGACTCACACTTAGAATATTATGTTTCATATATTCTACTAGTAGAACATTTTATGCATTTTGTATTCTTGCTCCCAATTCTGACTATGTCTTTTCCAATGATTTTAGTTGAATCTTCATTTCCGAAGGAGATTGATCCATCTCTTTCCTTTCTTAATGTAAGAAACTTGTTTCTATCACCTATCATGTGTTTTGAACAACCACTATCAACATACCAACCACGTTTATTCTGCTTAGCTTGTAGAGCGAGTGTGCATTCTTCATTGTTGTACTGATTTTGATTTCTTATCCATGTCCTTTTTTGAGGTTTCTATCTGTGATTGTTGGTGTTCTGTTGTGGTTCTCTAGGAGGGATTGCCATTCTGCAATCTTTGGCCATGTGTCCAAATTTGCTACACTTGTAGCATTCCACTTCAGTGCTTAATGATTCAAACTTGTTGTAACGTCTTCTTTGTGTTTCACTAGGACTTCTTGGATAACCCTTTTTTGTGTGACTTTCAAAGTTGTTTATGTTCATGTTGTTATCTCTGCAATTCACATCTTTATGTCCAAAGATATTACATGCATAACATAAACCAAAAAAGATATTTTGATACCTGGGATTTTAAGATCTTCTGAAAGGAGGTGCTCTTATGAATCCTTATTCTTCCTAAGACCTATATGTTTCTGTCGATTGTTGATTCTGAAATCTGAATCTTCTCGGTTGAGGAGTGTCCCTGTAATTTTCTCTATAGATCTTCTTATCCCCTTTGATTTTTCTGCATAGCTTTTTGGATATGTTTATTTTTTTGTTGTTTTGGAGCTTGATCCCTTTTCTGACTGATTGTATCCAAGTATGGACTTGTCATGTTTAGGCATTTGACTGTTGATAATGTCATTCAAAACTTTTGAGTTGTTCTGCATATTTTTCTTTTGAAGATCCTTTCTTAATGTGACAATATATGCTTCCAAATTTTCAATGATCTTGTCTCTTCCTTCTAGTTGTTCTTTGAGCGCTTCTTCAATTATTTTATCTTCTTCAATTTGAACCTTCAAATTTGTGATCATTTGTTCTAATTATTGAGTGTCTTCTTTCTTTTCTAATTCCACTTGTAGCTTCTTGTTTTTCCTCTTTTATCTTCTGATAACTTCTATGGAACTCAACAATTCTTCTCGATATTCAACTTCTGCCTCTTCAATTTCTTCTTTGACTTCCTCATATTCTTCTTCAGATTCTTCATATTCTTCTTCTGAGTCTTATTTATTAGAGTCTTCTACTGCCATGAATAGAACTCTTTCTTTCTCACTGTCATTGACTTCATCTTCATTTGATGATGAGATGTCTTCTTTGGTGCATAATCTTTTCTTAAAAAAATTATGTGTGGTTCTTTTGCCTTTATATGTTTGTTTTCTTTTTTAGTAACCTTCATCATTTATCTTTTTCTTATGAGGATATTTGTTAGAAAAATGACCAATACCATCACAATTAAAACAAATTAAAGGAAGCTTACCTCTATACCTTTCGTTAGTTCCTTTGTTCAGTCTTTTAACAAAGTTGGCCACTTCTTCATCATCTTCTGAGATGTCACTATTTCTTTTATATTCTTTTTTGTGTTTCTTTCCCTTTTGCTTTGATATTTTGGATGATTTGAAGGATGCTTCTTTTACATCTAGATTTTCCTATTCAGTTCTCATTTCATATGCCGTGAAGATTCCATGTAGTTTGTCCATGCTTATTGAGTTTAGATCTGCTTTTTATTCTACTGCTGGTATCTTAGGGTCAAATGTCATAGGAAAAGATCTTAGTACTTTTTGAACAATTACAGATTATTGAATTTCTTCTCCCATTCCCATGCTTGCATTTACTATTTCATCGACTCGTAATAAGTAAGATGCAATATTCTCATCTTCCTTCATCTTTAGTTGTTCGAAATGACCTCTGTAAGTTTGAATCTTTGTTTCTTTGAATTTTGAATCTCCTTCATAAATATTTCGAAGTTTGTCTCAAATCTCTTTAGCAGATTTACAATGTGCAACTTTGGTGAATACTGTTTCACCAAGACCATTTAGAATTGCATTTATGGCTTTTGAATTATTCTAACCGAGTTTAACTGCTTTGTTATTTGTTGGTGGAATTGTTGGTACTGTGTATCCATCTACAATTGATTGCCAAATTTCAAATCCCTATGCCTGTATATATGTATTCATCCTTATGCTCCAAAATGCATACTTTTTTCCATCAAACTGTGGTATTCCATTTTTATACAACTTGTTTCTCTCCATGATCTACCTTTCAGTGGTTAAATTGATTTTTGAAGGAATCTGCTCTGAAACCAACTGTTGGATTTTTGAGAGGGGGGGTGAATCAGTAATAGAGCAATATAATCCTTTTTAACCATATAATCCAAGTGTCATATAAATGTAGAATTATCATGTCCAATAACTGGAGAGTAAATAAGCAATGAACAAATGAATAATTATACACATACACAGTACACCAGTGTTTTACGTGGAAACCCAAAGTGGGAGAAAACCACAGAATGATTTTTCTTATATGTATTGAAGAATTACATTCATTGGAAGCACCAACTTCCTTGATCTAGGGGGTCATTCATATTCAAAGTTATACTGATCCAAGATAAAGAGAAAATGGTACAATGGCAGCCAGGTTTGGTAAACATCAAGATTTTACCACATTTAAAATGGTCATTACATATGGTTTTTCATAGAGAATGCTATGTGCATGGGTTTTGTTGCTTGCCACATATCCCAAGAATGAAGCATATGTTATAAACCCATATAAATGTTTATGCTAAACATTAAAAGGTGCACGGTTCTAACATGCATGGGAATGTTATATGCTTTAACATATTGTGTTAACCAAAGTCCGCAAGTTATAACATATATAATATTTGTTGCAATGTTGCGGGTCAACGTTATATTCCATAACATTTGTGTTAAACGGTGAAACGGTTATGTAGCATCAAATGATGGTGGGTATAGTCCTATTGCAAATCTCGGCAACATGTGTCAACATATGTGGAGTTGAGTGCACAATTAAATGTAACAGCTGGCAGTTTCATTGCATGGTGCAGTAACATTTGGTGACATTTATGAAAAGCCCACGCGATTAGTCATGTCACATCCAATGGTTATTCCAACGTCAAGCATAACATCTAGCAGTTATAGCATGGGCCACGCAGTTAAGAGTTAACATTGCAACGTTTTGTGCACAGTTTGTGGCAATGTCCTGGCGGTTAGTCCCATCGTGTGCGGTTTGTTCTGGCGGTTAAGTTATAACATTTGTTGATAACCTTTGGCAGAGTTCCATTTATATCCATTATTTGGCGAAGTTCACATCTAGTGGTGCAACAATCAGTAAATGGATATAACATATATGTTCCATTATTAACATGGTTCCATTTGGTGGATCACAGATATAACGAAGTTGTAATGTGGTTACATATAACATTTGGCTAATGATTATCCATTTGGCAGAGCTTTCCTTTGGCGGATATAACATTTGATTCCATCTTGGCATATGTGTAACACTCTGGCAGAGATAATGTACAGCCCTGTTGCTCGCGTTTTGGGGATATGGAACGTTTGAATAATATGAACAGCCTGTTGCAACATTTTGTGGATATGGAATGTCGTGGTAAACATAACGTTTGTGCAGCGATTTGGCGGATATGGATGGTTCAGTTTTAGCATATGGTTGTAATGATAATGAAAAAGATAACAGCTGTGATGATAGAACGAGTCGAACCCGTGGCTTATCCTCCCACTGTATTCTTAAATAGCACGATTCTGGCCACATTTGCAGGAGATTCAACCTTGATTAGCATTCAACGTATCATTTTGGTTGTGATGGAAATCCTGTGGGGATAGAGCAGATGCAACAGAATCAGGTTTGAACATTCGACATGTTGCTTTATAAACAAGGGTTTCAGCCAGTACGCATAGGAGAGGTTTAGCTGTAATGTTTCCATATTGTTGTTTGTATTTAGAGTCGACTGTATTCTCTGTTATAATTTGGCTTATTTTCTTTTGAAGACCAGATTGTAATTTCCAGAGAGGAGTCTTGAAGACTCTTTGTCCAGCATTCTGTTTGTATAGCTGCTAAATTTGTTTTTACAGAGACAGAGAATAGGAGATTTCTGTTGTAAAATGTCCAGTTGTTGTTGTATTCAAATTCGACATTCTCTGTTATATTTTGGCTTCTTTGCTTTTAGCAGGCCAATTGTAATTTCCAGAAGAGAGGTCTTGAAGGATTTTTCCAGCATTCTGTTCTACAGTTGCTGAAGTTGATTCCAGAACCATTTTATACCATTTTAAAGATATTAATTGGATCGGTACCCATTGGAGAGGGACCTGGAGACGTAGCCCAGTGAAGGGGGTGAACTCCATTATCAACTTCTGTTTGTGACTCTCATTTACTGTTTCTCATTTCTGTTTCAGTTTGCATTTCATTTCTGTTTTTAAGCATTCAATTTCTGTTAATGCTATTTCATAAATTAAGCAAATTGATAAATGCATTCTTTTAAAACTTTTTAATGCACATAAGTTGAGATCTGACGGATCATATTATGGTATCAGAGCAGGTTAACTGCTTGTGAAAAGTTTGTGAATGCTTACCAGGTCCAAGTTGAAACTTGGTGAAGGAGAACTGGTAGAAGGTGAACCTAAGATTGGCTCGAGGAGGATATTTTTGAGAACAACCATGTCTTCTCCACAAGGGGAAGAAGAAGGACATACAAAATGGGAAAAGCCTGTTGTTTCTGAAACTGAGTTTTTGGAGTCTTTTATCAGCATGAAATCCATGATGGAAATTCTACTCGATGAGCGAGTGAAAAGGAAGAAGAAAGAAGAAGGATCTTCATCCAAAGATGCAGAAGTGAAGAAAGAAGAAAAGGGTAAAGGAGTAGGAGGTGATGGTGATCCTCCTGAAACTAATCAAACTTTCTCTTCTTCTCATACTTCTCATTCAAATAATGCAAATTCTAATATGCCATATTTCAAATTGGATGTAAAGTTTGAACTACCAATTTATAATGGATATTTAGATGCTGAAAAGTTAGACAATTGGATCAAGCAGCTTGAAGTATATTGCAAGGTGCAGGGAATTAATGATGACCCTTCCACGATTCAATTGGCCACTTTGAGAATGAGTGGGATGGCTCTTACTTGGTGGGAGAGCAAGATTCAGCAAGATCTTTGAAAGCATGGTAAAATTATTTCAGTTTGGAATGAATTCATTGAAGTATTAAGGAAGCAATTTTATCCTTTAGGTCACATGAAGCAATTAATAATGAGTTGGCAAACTTTTAGACAAGCTAAAGAACAAAGCATTCAAGAATGTACTCATGAATTTAGAAAGAGGGCTATTGCATTGAATGTTGCATTGGATATGCAAGAAACTCTTCTTAAATATATTGGTGGCATGCATTCTTATTTGCGACATACTTTGTTGATGTTTAACCCCAGTAATTTGGATGATGTATGTGTTCAAGCCACATATTTAGAAGCTAGGGGTAAGCATGATAATTATTCTTTTATGAAGAAATCATCTAAATTTGAAAACAAAGTTAAAAGCAAAGAAAAGGGAAAGAAATCAGCTACCATCAAGAAAGAAGGTGAAAAACCTACATGCTCACATTGTCAGAAAGAGCATGATGTTTCAAAGTGATGGAAGATTCATCCAGAATTAAAGCCAAAATGGATGGGAAGAAATAAAAACAAAGATAAAGATAATCAAGAAGCTACTGCAATAGTGATTCAGGACTTGGGATCTGATTCAGGTGATGAGACTAAGATCACAGCAATTGGGATCCAAGGTAAAAATAAAGGTATATCTCTTTCCATTGATGCAAGTTCAAGTTCTAATTCATGTGAAAGTACAAGTACAAATCTACTATCTACTTCTATGCAAAGTGATAAAAGAAGAAGTGAATTGTTTCATGTTCGTGTCATTACAAATCATACAAAGATTGATACATTGTTTGATAGTGGTTCTCAAGTGAATTTGATATCAGAAGAAGTGGTTAAGATATTGCATTTAATTACTATGCCTCATGAAAAACCCTATCCTCTTGGTTGGGTTACTAATGATACACAGTTGCAAGTTACAAAGAAATGTGTTTTGAAATTTGCAATCACTGATAAGTTTATGGATGAGGTAGAACTGGATGTAGTGCCACTTGGCATTTGTGGAATTGTACTTAGTAGTCCATATTTGTATGACCGAAAAGAAGTCTTTTATAGAGAGCAGAACAAATATCATCTCTTTAAAGGTGGTGTGAAATACATTGTTCATGTACATCGTATGAAAACAAATCTAGCTTTAGTCACTACAAGTCAAATGAAAATGATAGTGAATGCTAGTAGGAAGTTTGCATTAATAGCAGTTAAATGTGAATCATGGGAAAGTGGTAAATCACTTAATAGAGATGTACAACATGAAGTGCAGTTGTAGCAAAGCATTCTTTTTCCAAATATTGGCATGAATCGGATGATTATTCAATTTCTTCAAAATTATTGTGATGAACATCCTAAGGTTTGGGGTAAACAGTTGCAGCACATGCAGTGCATTAAATATCCTTTTGAGACTTGTTTTTGTTATCTGTTGAAGTCACATGTGGAATTTTCTTTTGGCATAAAAGATGTGAGAGGTGGACATCATGATGCAAAGAAAACATTGTAGCAGATAGTGCAAGAACAACAGGAGAAGAGCCAAGCAATTTGCAAAGCCGGGCATGAAAATCATCATCCGTTTGAAGATGAAAAGCCAGTTTGGTTGCAGATCATCAAGGGAAGATTGAAAGGTAAAAAGCTCAATTTTGTTTATGATTGTTTTGGGATCTTTGAAAAGAAGTATAAACATTCTTTCTGTTTGAGCTTATCTCCAATGAATATAGTTGTATATGCAAAGAATTTTAAATGGTATGAACCTCCTTTGGTCATGGACAAGGAGACTAATATGCAGATTCTAAGCAAGGCAAGATGTATGGAGATTGGAAAGGTGAGGAAGTTGTACCCTCACTTACCTACAGGATGATCTAGGCTTTTGGAGGTCCAAAAGCTCTCCAATGGGGAGGAATGATCCAGGGGGTCATTCGTCTTCAAAGTTATACTGATCCAAGATAAAGAGAAAATGGTACAATGGCAGCCAAGTTTGGTAAACATCAAGATTTTACCACATTTAAAATGGTCATTACATATGGTTTTGCATAGAGAATGTTATGCGCATGGGTGTTGTTGCTTACCACATATCCCGAGAACGAAGCATATGTTATAAACCCATCTAAATTTTTATGCTAAACATTAAAAGGTGCACGGTTCTAACACACATGGGAATGTTATATGCTTTAACATATTGTGTTAACCAAAGTCCGCAAATTATAACATATATAATATTCGTTGCAATGTTGCGGTTCAACGTTATATTCCATAACAATTGTGTAAAACGGTGCAACGGTTATGTAACATTAAATGATGGCGGGTATAGTCCTATTGCAAAGCTCAACGACATGTGTCAACATATGTGGAGTTGAGTGCACAATTAAATGTAACAGCTGGCAGTTTCATTGCATGGTGCGATAACATTTGGTGACATTTATGAAAAGCCCACGCGGTTAGTTATGTCACATCTAATGGTTATTGCAACATCAAGCATAACATCTAGCGGTTATAGCATGGGTCGCGCGGTTAAGAGTTAACATTGCAATGTTTTGTGCACAGTTTGTGGCAATGTCCTGGTAGTTAGTCCCATCATGCGCGGTTTGTTCTGGTGGTTAAGTTATAACATTTGTTGATAATCTTTGGTCGAGTTCCATTTATATCCATTATTTGGCGGAGTTCACATCTAGTGGTGCAACAGTCAGTAAATGGATATAACATATATGTTCCATTATTAACATGGTTCCATTTGGCGGATCACAGATATAGCGGAGTTCTAATGTGGTTCCATATAACATTTGGTTAATTATTATCCATTTGGCAGAGCTTTCCTTTGGCAGATATAACATTTGATTCTGTCTTGGCATATGTGTAATGCTCTGGCAGAGATAATGTACAGCCCTGTTGCTCCCGTTTTGGGGATATGGAACGTTTGGATAATATGAACAGCCTGTTGCAACATTTTGTGGATATGGAACGTCGTGGTAAGCATAACGTTTGTGCAGTGATTTGGTGGGATATGGATGGTTCAGTTTTAGCATATGGTTGTAACGATAATGAAAAAGATAACAGCTGTGATGATAAAACAAGTCGAACCCATGGCTTATCCTCCCACTGTACGCTTAAATAGCACGATTCTGGCCACATTTGCAGGAGATTCAACCTTGATTAGCATTTAGCGCATCATTTCTGTTGTGATGGAAATCCTGTGGGGATAGAACAGATGCAATAGAATCATGTTTGAACATTTGAACTGTTGCTTTATAAACAAGGGTTTCAGCCAGTATGCATAGGAGAGGTTTAGCTGTAATGTTTCCAAATTGTTGTTTGTATTTAGAGTCGACTGTATTCTCTGTTATAATTTGGCTTATTTGCTTTTGAAGACCAGATTGTAATTTCCAGAGAGGAGTCTTGAAGACTTTCTATCCAACATTCTGTTTGTACAGCTGTTGAATTTGTTTTTACAAAGATGGAGAATAGAAGGAGATTTCTGCTGTAAAATGTCCAGTTGTTGTTGTATTCAAATTCGACATTCTCTGTTATATTTTGGCTTCTTTGCTTTTAGCAGGCCAATTGCAATTTCCAGAAGAGAGGTCTTGAAGGATTTTTCCAGCATTATGTTCTACAGTTGCTGAAGTTGATTCCAGAACCATTTTGTACCATTTTAAAGATATTAATTGGATCGGTACCCATTGGAGAGGGACCCGGAGACATATCCCAGTGAAGGGGGTGAACTCCGTTATCAACTTCTGTTTGTGACTCTCATTTACTGTTTCTCATTTTTGTTTCAGTTTGCATTTCATTTCTGTTTTTAAGCATTCAATTTATGTTAATGTTATTTCATAAATTAAGCAAATTGATAAACGCATTCTTTTAAAACTTTTTAATGCACGTAAGTTGAGATTTGATGGATCATTCCTTTGTTTTCCAGCTGCAACTAGAAGGAGGCTCCAACCCTCTAGTTTCTCAGGCTGCAACCTGAGGGAAGCTCCAACTCCCCAATTCTCTGGCTACAACCAGAAGGAGGCTACAACCCCCTATGTTCTCTGGCTACAACCGGAAGGTGGATACAACCACCTATCCTTGCCCCATTGAACAACCCTGATGTACAAGTAGAATGATAAAACCAATGTCACACTATCACTGTGATATATACGACTGTACAATTGTATAAACATGTACCACTGACCTGCATCCAACCTATACAACTACATTGTAATCAATATGTCCTTGAACTGAACATGTATCAACAAATATACAATAGGTACGTGACCTCTAGTGTTGCAGCATGTGTATGTACGTGCCCTATCTGTTATGCAGCCCACATATGTACGGGACCAAACTGTTATGCAACCTATGTATGCCTTTTGAAAAATAGGGTTTTCTTTCTTCTGAGAACTTCTGACCCTGTGTAACTTCTTTCACATATATCTGTAACCTGTCACTATATCCATATTGTAACTGTACCCTGTGCATCCATCCTCATACATAACCTTTACCCAAAGCATATATATCTCTCTCTAGTCATGTGCCATATAGGTGTGTGTAATCATGAACAAGTACAATAACCTTCACATGATCTAGTCAACAAACCCTTTTTGATATTCAACCTCTCAATACATCAACCACTTCACAAATACAATCTCTCAACCATGTACCACAAACCCTTAGCCATATGCCAAGAAATACAAGATGTGTCTCAACAAGAAGTATCAATGATAAATATACCAGTACTGTATTTTTGAAGATCTGACTTATATAGGAGATCCCATGAAACCACTAGTCTTTCTAGGGAGAATCCTCAAATCTCCATAACCATTTCTCATGCATAGATCAAAATCCAACTATTCATAGAAATAAGACATACCTTTTGAACCAATGAATAGATCTAATGTATCTGAGCACTGTAGACCTTCCTAAGAGCTTGATCTCAGAATCTAGAACCTCTGCATCTTCATCTTCTCAAGTTTCCATGGATTTATCAACATGTATGCACCCTAATACACTGTCAACCTGTGTACGCCTCAGTATGTATGCACCCTAATACACTGTCAGCCAGTGTACGCCTCAGAAAATAGGGTTTTTAGTATTCGTTGTAATTCCAAGAATTTCACAATCAACCCTTCGTACTACCTCAGACTTTCGCAACTTTATATGTATCAATGAATAGTTGCAATAATCCTCACAAAACAAGAGATATTCAATGTGTTCAAGTGTTATTTAAATGAGAGAGCCTTGCCCCTTATTTATACTTTTATGTAGCATCCCAATTTCCTTATTTTAGGGATTTCTCCATTAACTTTATTATTTAAATAATTTACTTTGCAAACACTTTGACATTTTGGGGCTTCTATATGACTCATGAGGGTCCTCCAACTTCTCATGGCCATAACTCTCTAATTGTGAGGAGTTATGTGATGTTCTACATATCACCAAAAATGGCATGACAAGAACTATCCATATAGGATAGTTTCACTGACCTTCATCTCATTATTCCACAATTAAGCATGGGTTGTCTAACCATACTTCTAGGATATCTCAATCCGCAAAGCGTCTTCCCATGAGGGCTTTCACCATAAGGGTACCACTTTGGAGTTCATCCATTTCTATTTCTTATAAACCATGACAAGACAATAATGAGTCATCTTAACATCAAACAAACTTGGGTCCATTACCCAAACCTTTGTGCTACCTCCATTTGCTACTGAACTTTCTTCAAGGGTTGACATCAAGGACAACCAAACTTAATCAACACCTCCATTTGAAATCATCACTTGAAACTCTGGTGCTGGATATATAAGGAAATTGAGAGATTTGGCTAATTTATAGTGAATGAAATTATGAGTACTACTAGAATCAATTAGGACTATTACCTTTTTATTTTTGATATATCTTTCAATATTGAGGGTTTGAGGAGTGCTAATTCCAACCAATTCATTACATTATATGGTGGGAGTCAACTCTTCAAAATAAATCTCTTCTACATTTTCATCTTGAGATGGTTCTTGTTTGTGTTCTTGTTCTTGTTCCTCTTCACAATCTATGTAGAATAATTTCTTCTCACCACACTTATGTCCCTTACTATACTTGTTGTCACAATTAAAGCATAAACCTTTTGTTTTTCTTTCCTCCAATTGTTTAGGTGTCAACCTTGTAGGTTGAGGTGTTTTAGAAGAAGTAACATTATTCTCTTGATAGATGTTAGGAGTGGTCCTTCTAGTATATATATCCATATTTTTACTTTCAACATTTCTCTCCACCCTAAACGCATTCTCTAAATATTTGGGTTCCCAAAGGAGAACCTCATGTTGAATGTTATCCTTTAAAGTTCCTATGAATACATCAATCAGGTGCTCATCTAGAATATTTGTTACCTTTATATTCAATATTTGGAAGTTCTCAATGTGCTCCATAATTGAACCCTTTTGCTTGAGATTTATCAATTGGATGAAGAAGGTATTACTCCTTATATCCTCATAGTGTGTTATCATTTCTTTCGTGAAAATTTTCCAAGTGACAAATGATTTGCGAGAAAAAAACCATCGATACCTCACAAATTGATTAGATTCTAAATATAAAGATGCAATGCGTACATTTTGTCTATGTGGCACATCATGTAAATCAAAAAACTACTCCATCTAGAGTATCCATGTGATTGGATCCTTGCCAACACACTTCCTCATATCGATCTTAGGAAATTGGTTGGTCTTCAACCCAAAGTTGGAGTTTCTCCATTCTTGATTCATATTCCTTGTGTCCTCATCATGAATTTCATGGGATACATTTTCACTTTCAAGTGGCCTCTCTATTAGCAAATTTTTCAATCCTTCCATGAAATCCCTTTTTAAACCATCCATCTTAGTATCCATTATTGCTTCCAACTTAGCTTTAGTTGAATCCATCATACCTTGTAGTTGATCTTTTATTATTTCCTTCTTTTGTAAATCATTTATGTCCCTGTACATTTCTTCACCTTCATAAAGAGTCCAAGTAGGATTTTCTAAAGGATTATTTGGTTTATAAGTTCCCTTTTTTGGTGGCATGTTGGCCATGTATCACTTTTAAACCTTGATTTGGAGGTGGTTCTGCTACATGATCTTTATTCTACTGTATCTCCAAAATGTCGGCCCTTCTGGGTTTGAAATTTCATTCTGTATTTCTCTTATATGTCTTCTCTGCAATGCCACTAGTCTGATCAAAATTGGATGTGCCAAGTGAAAGTTATGGTAACTTCCCCACACCTTGTTGATTTGTTCCCTTCTAGGAGAGTGTACTTGTAAAGCATTCCAAGAGAACAATATCTAATATTTGATTCTGAAACTTGCACCCAAAATACTAAAGATTGTCCATGATCCAATGCAATTGGCTTCACTTAATTTGGATGCTCATTGAATAAGATATCATTGTTTTACCTGGCACACATGTTTGAGACTAGTTAATATGACTAGTAAGATACCCTATCTTACACAGGGTGTATCTAAAAAAGTAGGATGACTCGGAAGCTGAAATTTTTATCACAGATACCTTGATAATTTTTCTAAATATCCTTTGAGTTTCAATGTCTGAAACATCAAATAAAAAAATTTATAGTGAAAATTCCGCGATGACTAAATTCAAAATGATTCAGGAACTCGATCTTGCACAGGCTATATCTCCCAAAGCATAAAGCCTCGGGAGCTGAAATTTTAACCACAAGTGCCTTGGTCAGTCTAATAAATATCCTCCAAGGTGTTTCTTCTGAAAAATTGTAGAAAAATATTTATAGTGAAACTTCCAAGGTGTCTCAGATGCAGCACTGAAACCCCAAGACCTTGAGCTATGATACCAAATCTTAAGACCAAATATCAAAATAGCATAAAAACCTTAGAATAAGTACTCAACGCCTTAAAAAAGAGATAATTCTAGATAATAATCCTCTTCTAGGGGGAAACCTCCTTATACACCACATAAATTTTCAAATACAAGATGATTCCAGATGAAAAGGTCTCCTTGGTATATATATAAGAGACTAGGAGGTACAATTACAACTAATGGACCCAAGCCAACATAATTAAAATAAAAATACTAATGTAATATGCCCCAATTAAGGGTTAATGTGCCACTATTTAGGGCTTAACACAAAGGACACATCAACAAGCAAATGAGGAGATATGTTCCATCACAGTAAGTGCAAAATTGATCACATCATTTTTCCATCCTCTTCTGTTTTCAGGCTTCATCTAGATATTCTTTATCTATCCCAAGGAGAATATAAATGAATTTATGATAGCTCTCTTCTTTTCACTTTTCAATTCTTTTATTTTTCTCTCCCTTCTTCAGCTCGGTTCCTGCTCTTTTCTTTTCATTTATTTGTTTTATGGTCCATGCGAGCCATATCACATTCCACTTTTGGAAGAACTCCTTTTATTGTTTGAATATTATTAAAAACTATTTCATTTTTTAGAAAAGTTGAGAGAACTACTTCATGGTTAATTTTAATTGTATCTTTGAACTCTCAGAATTTGAGTATAAGATATTTGAAACTAACCTATCAAATCATGGTTTTATTTTAATGAAAAGACTCATTTAAACTTCTTTGATATGTGGCCCTTCATTTCTCTTCCTATGAATGTGATCAAAAATATTTGAAACTATGATGGATGTGAGATTCATGTTATATTTCTTATAATTATTTCCTTTGTATTATATTTCTGCAAATTTATTTATTTTATGAGTGAAGATTTTTAGTCCATCTCTCAAAAATTCTTGATGTATGTATATTCTATTCAATATTTTATTTTATTTGAATGATAAAGATTTGGAGTTTTTTCTTTAGCACTCTCCCATTTTAATTTTGTCATCCCAATATTTTCAAAGACATATATTTAAATAATTTAAAGAGGAGTACCATCTCTAAAATAATGAAGGGGATTCTTTAATCCTCATGAGGTTGTTGTTTCGATATTAAATGATTCAAACATCAACATTTTTGGCGACCATACTAGGGAAACAAGAAAATAAATTTGGTTTTAGACTAGAATTATTTATGACTCGGCCTCAACCCAACCAACCCCAGTTGCAAGTTGGATTGGAAAATCGGACAAGCGTTTTGCACCATTTATATGATCTAGTGTTGACAATAGCCTGAAGTCACAAAGAGATTGGAAAATCCTAGGACATTCTAGCCCGTGTGGAGGAAAGAGAAATTGCAAGGAGGCACAAAAGATAGGATAGAAATTCAAGTCAGAATCATACAAAGGACCGATAACAATGAGAAAAAAACAAAAAACTTCAAAAAATCAGAAAAAGTTCCTCTACTAAATGAGAAAAGGATCAAATCATGGCTGATAGAGAAGAAATAAATCAAGAGCCTCCTGATAATCACGAAGAAGAAGGAGACAAAGAATTCCATGGAGAAGGGTTAAAAATACCCCTTTAAATATTTACGGTGATCAACATTAGTTGCCAACTCTCCCACAAGGAGTGTTGCCAACCTTTCCAGGAGATGGATTATTTGATCCAAAGAAACATATGGAAAAATATTTGAGCCTATGCAAGATTCATTTGGTGGAACATGATGATGTAATGGTTCAATTATTTCTTCAAACACTGACGGGGCAAGGCTATGAATGGTATATGCCCCTTCCAGTAAATTCAATTTCAACCTTTGATGATTCAAAAGATATTTTGTTTACCATGTATGGTCCTCAAATACCATACCATACTATTTTCACCCAATTCACCCAAATATGTTTGAAAAAGGGTGTGTTCCGCATGGAGAGTTTAAAGAATGTGCACCAATGTAGTCATTCGCCAAATCACTCACATGGAGAGTTTAAAGAATGTGCACCAATGCAGTCATTCGGTGAAGTTCATAACTTAACCCTAGATTACATCGGATAGGTTCATAAATCATCCTCTTATTCACATCGGAGGAGTTTCCATCAACTCCTTCAATGCAAATTGGAGGAGTTCCCATCAACTCCTTCAAAACCTAAAAACTGACTTTAGTAAATCGACCATAACTTTTGACTCGGGTGTCCATTTCACACATTATTTATACTGTTGGAAAGGTATGTCCGATATATAGTATGTTCTAGTTATAGGATTTAAAAAATTCCTAACTTATTCCATTAATTTTTCAATATGAAGATCCAGTACATTGTTGGCAGCCCGGGAGAACGAAGTGCCTCAATCATGAGCAGGTGAACCAGAAATCGAATGCAGGGAAGTTTATATGATATTTAAGTTAATTAATAAAATTTTTATTTTTGTTCAAATGATTAATATTGATATTTTATTTGTATTTACTCTCATCTATTGTATGTTTAATGGTGTCAGGTACCGAGCGAAGGAGGGTCATTCTTAGCATCCTCATGATGCCATCTACAACCAAATACAATGAAGGAGCAATAATGACAGATGTATCAGTGATAGAGGAGAAGTAATGAAAAACTAAGGAAAATATCTAAATAAGGATGATCGACTATCAAATTTGGATGATGAAGATGTTCCCATGTCCAAGCCAGTCTTCATGGTGCGCAGGGCACATATGGTCGAAATCTATGATGTCCCACTAACACTAGAAGAAAAAATTGAAGTGTAATTTTTGTATTTGTTTCTTATCATTACAAAGGGAATAATACAAAAATTGGAAGGAGAAAGGTCATAGAGGAAGGAGGGAGGCCACGGGTCACATTGAACCTTATTAAATAGTAAAATTGTACCCAAAGAAAGGGCTTTTGGTTCTTCAAACATTGTACACTTTTGAACTATTTTTGGAATACAGTGTCAACTAAAATTGGAGATTTTTCCTTAGGGTTTTCATGTACTATTTTTGAATTTGTTAATAAGGAGAAGCCCTCAGGGAGAACTTTTGATAGAGATAAAGACTCGCATGTGTTGTTGTTTTTCTACAAACTGTTTCAAGTAGAATGTTTGTTGTTCACGTGAGATGTAAAAGCATGTTTGTTTATGGACTATTCTTACACAATATATGTTTTCTTGTAGTTTTGTTACTCTTTCTTATATTGCATTTATTGAGAAAATGAGTTGTGAATGTATGCAGAAATGTGACTTATACTTTTCGAGTTATATATTTGTATGCATGTGTTTCTAATTGTGTGCCTTCATGACAATTGTCTAATTGGGGTTTATACATAGTTTAATTTCATTACAACTCATTATATTACTATAGTTCGCTTCTAGATAGGATAGGATAGATTAGAATTAGATTATATCCCTGCATTTACATAGTCTTCATCTATATCTTATGTTTGCATAACCATCCATCATTCACATTCATCGGTGCATCGAACCGCAACCGGTAAAACCAAACCGGAAATGGATGTCGAGACAAAATCCAAATGGGTTCCCTATTCCAAATGGTGAGAGGTATGATTGGGACTTCTTACCAGGGGTAACCCCTTACTATTTTTAGGTGAATATAGACCTGTCAAAAGGGTGAAATGATCTGATATTTCATTTTTTTTTATTTTTAAGAACGTTTAATAAGATCCAATAAAATCATAGGTCAAATTCTCCAGTCATACATGGGTGTTACAAAAATGTGATGCCTTCAAACATGAAATTTTCCATCAAGATTGCACAAATTGAGAATCTAAATGATGCAATGAATAAAGAGACAAAATGGAAGAAATTATGTTGGAGAAAAATGTTGATCCAGATATCATTCTCAAGAATGTCCAAACAAAAATGGATAATCCTTCCATTTCATATCAAGGACCATCAACTTCAAGAAGAGTTGAAGATAAAAGAGCATGAAATATTGGATATTGAGGAATTGGTGGAGGGATAATTAGATTAATTCCTATTATGACAAATGATCTAACAACAATGCAAGAAACTAGACAAAGGATGGAGATAGCATAGATGAACTGAACTATTAGACATATGCAAAACAATTTGACAAGACTAAGAAGAAATGAAAGTGTTGCTCCTAATCCAAGAATTATTATTCAAGAATAGAGAAGAAACATTGTTCAAGGACGAAGAATAGTAAATTATGTTACAAATGAAGAGTTCAGATACATGGAAGTTAGCGTGCCAAATCCAAATGGTATAGTTTTAGAATAAATTTTTGAATATGAGATAACTGACAACCAAGAGGATAATTTCATTCAAGAAGAAACTCTTGAATCTATAAAAATGGATGAATGTAAGTCATCCATGTATATATTTAATGATCATGAAGAAGTCGATATCTCACAAGACAATGTTGTGCAAACAAGAGCACAAGAAAATAAATCCAAAATAAGAGAAAATTTGGAAAAGGTAAAAGAGAAAGAAAATGTATAGAAAGAAAAGGAAAAGATAAGACTGAATGGATCAGAGACAAATAAGAAGCATCCAGCTTAACAAATGACAAATAATGTAATAGATGATCTGAAAAAATTAAGGATTACTCTACCATTCATGGAAGTTGTAAAATCCCACAGCAAAGGTAAAATATCCTTAAAATTTTAGATGAGACAAGTCATAGAATTGAAGTTGTTGTAAATCAAAGTAGCAACAAAATATATCAACAACCAAACCAAAAGGAAAAGTTCCACCTTTTTATATTACAATAGTAAATCATGATGTTGTGCTTCATAATTTCATGATTGATATTGGAGCCACAAATAACATAATGTCGTTATCAGTAATGGAAGCACTTGGTATGGGTTGCACCAAATATTATGAAACTAGAGAGATCATATACGTAATTGATTCAAGGAAGGTTCCAACATATGTAGAGATCAAATATTTGTATACTTGGATAAGTGTTAACCCACATGTTACAATTGTGTTCACAATTACATTAGTTGATCTTCCTCCAGCTTATGGAGTAGTTCTTGGGAGATATTTGTCTTTGTTTATTGGAGGGTACATCATGAATGATGGGAGTTGCATGATGTTTCCTAATAAACATGGAACAATGGTGAGGGTTCCTCGAGAACCAAGGAAACCATTCTCCTTCAAGAAAAAGGACAATGAACTAATGCAAGGTTATATTGATGTTAGTATAGGGAATTATATTGTACTTGACCCAAAATAACCAAATATTTCAAAACAACAAGAGAAAATATTTTTGAAGGGTTCTGGAGGATGTCTTTTGATGGTGCTTGTTGTAGTTCTGGGAGTGGATTTGGAATTGTTTAAAAAAAAACCCAAATAAGTTATACATCCTCATGCTATCATACTTGTATTTCCTTGTACGAGCAATGAGGCTGAATATGAAGCATTAATACAAGGAATGAATCTTTCACTCCAAATGAATATTGAACATTTAATCATAACAAGTGACTCTAAACTTATCATAATCACATCAAGAAGAAATATAAGATAAAAAAGGACTGGTTGATACTCTATGCCATAAGAGTAAATGATTTAATGAATTCTTTAAGATAATTCAACATATCATTTATTCCAAAGGGAATAAATCAAAAATCAAACTCGTTGGCATTTGTTGCATCTTTGTTTAATCCTGATGATTTATAGAGTCAAAAAACTTTCCAATTCAAAAGGATCTTCGAGACCTCGGTTCCTGATAATCAAGAGTACCTCCAATTTTTTCAAAAATATGAAGAATTAGATGAATTCTTGGCTGATGCAATTGATTCTGTGGAGAACTCTGAAAATCAAAATAATATACCTCTTACAAAGAAGAGTATCAATTTTGAATCAAACTTCATGAGACATAATCATATAAAAATGCCAAACTTGAAACAAGATTAACTAGCCATCAAAAAGGTACAAGAAACCCAAAAGTAAAATATTAGGACTGAAGAATCTCCAAAATATGTGAATCTTGGGACTAGTTGCAGGAAAAATGAAATTGATCAGTATACCTCATTGTTGAAAGAATGTGTTGGAATAGGGGAAGACCCAGGGTTCAATGCTCAAGAGCACACCAACAAAGCCCTAACTACCAACCCTTTCAGCAACACCTGTGAAGCAGATGAAGTCTCACCCAAGGTAGAGGAAGGGGTGGTTTCAGGACTCAAGTGTCTGAAACCTTAGCTGGGACACTGATCTGTGATTATATATACTACAAGGCACTTAGAATAGATCATTCATCTATATTTAACCCTTATGGTACTTCGCAGATGGCACAGAGAATCACAGTGAATACTTAGACTAAAGATGATTCAGTACTTAGCCACAAAACATAGATTAGATTCAACAGATCAAGCACTAAACATCTTATATATCAGATCTAACATTCATTCTTATATCATAAGCACAAAGCATAACTAGATCTACTTAATCACAGCAAGCGCTTAGCCAAAAGGAAGAAACACTTATATCAAATCACAGAGCACATTACATAGAGTTACCGTGGTTCACCCCCACCCTGGGGCTACGTCCACAAAGTCTTCTTCTTTATATTATCTTGGTCAAGCAGTTACAGTACGGAGCTTCAATGACCCTTACTTCGCACAGGACAAAATATCTACGCAACTCGCTAGATCCTTCTTCCTTGCACTCAGCACAAAACCACAACAACTTGCACTTAGCCTTCCAATCTCCTTACAATCATGCATAGAGCACTTGTGATACACATCCGATCACACAAATCCAGCTACTAGCACTAAGCCTTTAGTTATACATTTGTACTAAGTTGTCCCCCCCTACTTACACTAGCTAAGTATCTATTTATAGATTACAAAATGGGCCTAAACGTGGGTAAACCCACAGACCGACATCCCTTTCCCTTTACATCAACCCAAAAACCCTAAAAGGTGTCCAAAAGTAGGTCTTGCTTTCTTCGCATTGTGATCTGTGTTTGGAAAGTTGTCGCAATCCCAAAATGGTCAAATATGACCAAGTATCCTTCAAAACTTGGTCAAGGGCCAACAGGATGCCAACACTCACCTGTGACTTGTCCAGAGTCACTCAGGTCTATTCAATTCTACCTCGAATGCATCGAGCTTGGCTTGAGTCGCTTCGACCTGCTGCAGTGCGACAACGTCTTGCTCATAAATCTCCTGGATCACTGTGTCATTGAGCGGTCCTTCCAGGTGTTGTTCTGTAGTGATGACAACTTGTTCAAGTTCAGCTTTCTGGTTTTCAAGTTCAGCAAACAGTTGGCATGCCTTTTCTTGGATTGGTTGAAGCCGTTGGGAGACTTCCATCACTTTACTTAGCAGCACATGTACATGTTGTTGGGTTGTGCATTGTTTTGCAAACCTCTTCATTCTTTCTACCAGGGTCAAGGCCTTTATCTATGCTTGTAGCATGTCTGCATGTTGCCTGGCTTCTTGGATTTGTGCCTCCAATGTCTACAATTCTGGAGTCTCTGCGAGGGTCTCATAAGTCTGGGTTATTCTAGCACTCAATTTCTTGCATTCCAAGGCAAAGGTTTTTAACCGACCAACTATGCTTCAAGTAGTGGCCTCTCTTAGATCTCTAATTTCCTGAGGGGTCTCGGGCATGATGCGGAGCTTCAAATCCATGATGCGCTATTGGAGTTTTTGTATTACTTCTTTTGGTTGGGTCACTTGCTGTGGAATACGGTCTTCCATCTTCACCTCTATGACTATCACAAAGTGTAGTTCTTTGTGAATCCTTTCCTGGTCTTCAAGTTGCTCTGCTAGTAATTGTGCCTTTTCCTAATCCCACTTCACTTTCAGGGAAAGATTTTCCCATTCTACCTCCTTATGTTGTTCTATAAGTGTTTTCTATGCTTGTATCAAAGCCTGGGTGGCTTGTGCTATGTCTTCTTGAGCTTGTCGAAGGTGAGCTTCGACTTGATCAACGATCTGGTGTAACTGTGTGGGCTCATCACCTATTCTTGATGTTTTGCTTATCACAAGTGTTGTAGACATTGCTTGGATAGACTGGAGTGCCCACTGCACTTCTTTGAGTTCACCTTTGATTCGATTAAAGAGATCCTCCTACTTTGCCTCTTGCTTTTCTACGAGCTTGAGTGAAACATCATTCAATCTGGAAATTAAGAAGTCAAATTCATATGGGGTAAGGGTAGTTTTAAGAGTGTTCTGGTTAGCCTTATCTTTCTTTCGGGAGGAGGGTTTTGGTGGTGTCATCTTTCTTTTCATGGAGGGATCCTCCTCCTCTCTTGGTGGAGTCACTTCGCCTCTATTTTGCTCCACTTTTGTACCACCTAGCTCATCACCATCACCTCCCTGCACAGGTGAGATCGAAGCAGTCTTCGTGGATGTGCTATGGATATCTTCAACTTCGTCATCCTTCTTAGTCTTGCTTGGCCCAGCTGTATCCGGCATAGCTTTAGGGCTTTCCTCGTTGGACATATCTGTGGGGTCTGTTGCAAAAAGTAGGTTTGTTGACCATTCCTTGGTGATCTCCTCCAAGTCGTCCTCTGTCAGCTTGTAGTAGGATTGGAGTTGTTGTTTATGTTCATCACCACGCGCTGTAATGTAGATGAAGTGGCGATTCACGCTAAACTTCATCAAAGGTCTAAACCTATGAAGTGTGTTCGGGGTGATTCACTGTGTAGACTGAATTGTAGTTTTCAGTTGGTTGAAGTAGGTGTGGAAGATAGTTTTAGACTGCCGATGCTTGTTCATGTCACTGGAGTACCACAGTGTACAGAACTTTGCAGCTAATGGTTCAAAAGGTTCGATACCCGGAAAATTGGCTCCCTCTGGTAGCTCCCAAGCGATGAAAGCTATGAGTATGAGTAGCCAACTAAAGTGGAATTCATACCCTTGTTCTTGTGCTCCTCTACAATCTAGCTCTAACTGGTTGACGAGATAATGCACTCAATTCATCTGTAGTCCCTCGACGCACTTCACTGCGAGGTCAACTACGAAGCCAGTCACCTGTGTTGGTCTGTTCTTATGAACTAATTTGCATGCGATCAACTGACATGCAAGGTGCACTGCGTTGCTCTGGATGGAGGCTACCGTGTAGCCTTGCATGCCCTTATCTACATCACCATAAGTTTCCTTTATTCACTATGCTAGTGCTCAGTCAGAGGTCTTTCCTGAGTAAAAGTCTTCTGGGTCAGGGCCTTGCATGCTGATTCCTGTGATCTAATTGATCAGAGTCGAATTCACAGTAATGCGGTGGTCCAACCATAAATATCCATTGTGATAGCAAGGTAGCAGCAACCTGATGCATGCGTTGACTTCTTGGTGTCTTCGGAAGTAAGGGATCTTCATTACGTTGAGCAGTGTGGACAGCGCGAGGTTCTGGGTCCAGGACTGTGGGACAATCTTAGGATTATGGCCTTTGGTCTTAGTTAAGTATTTATGCAAAAACAACATGCTGTAGGTTTTGCAATCTCCAAGGTTAAAATCATTGAATTTTAGTGTTCTGAGCTTATCCTGGTCATCACATACTATGCACACTCCTTTCGGAAGATACATGATGATCAAGTTGTACTCAAAGTCTCTGGGTACACTGTCATGGTTAATATTTCCACTCAAGGGTGGGATGTAAACCGATAAAATGCATGGGATCAGCTTGGCATTTGCAATATCATCTATGTGCTTTGTTCTTGTCTCAGTCATGGTTCTGGAAGGTCCTGCACTGTGAGCAGTGGAGGGAGAAGCTTGGACTCCTCCTGACGACGATTCTTGCACACCTACAGACATCAGTCTCTCTGACATGACTCTCTTAGCCATTAGGTCAGTCAAAACTTCTTCAACTACTTTCTCAACAGCTTTGAGCTCATCTGACATACAAGCTTGGGCCCACTAGCTCAAGTATGAAAATGACGTCTGAGATTATGATGAATAGTAAAGAAATAAGGAAATGATCGTAGGGTGAAGTAATCTCAAGGTTCGAGCTCAAATTCTCACTTAGAAAAAAGTATTCTAAGTGTGTGGCGCGACGGACTAAGTAGGGAAACTTAGCAACGGTCTACTTCCAATAGATATGGGGCCTGCATTAACTATGTTCTATCTGTTATGGTGCTATTCAATGGTCTAGTGGGAACCCATAATTTCTTTTCAACCCATTCGGGGTGGAAGTTGAATGGGTATATCGGTCCAATGGCCATAGTACTGTGCCATGGCAAAGTGCCAAATCTCACTATTATGATATCTCTGCAAATCCCGATTCTTATGATTTTTTCTTCTGTGGGGTTCCTTCTGGAGTCGTCTGTAGCTTTCCAATTTTGGCCCTCTTCTTACTTAGCTTCCTAGCCTTTTTCCCAGTGAGCTTAGTCTCGATCACCCTCTTTCCATTATGAATCTTATCTTCTCTTGAAATAGTCACTTCGCGTTGCCTAGGATCTTTCCTTAGATCCAAGGGTGATACTCCTTCATCATATGGATTAGATATTTTGGTCTTCTGTGGTTCCTCTAATGCTCTTATATTTTTGACATCCAGGTGCCTGGTGTTTAACAGTGGGGATTTGTTCTCTTGTTCCTCCATCAAGTAGGAAATCCTTCTAGTCATAAATTCCATGGGATCTTGCTTCTTCTGTGCTAGGGCTTCCTTTTCTTCTTTCCTCTGGATCTGGTCTTTTTCAATCCAGATCTTTCCTAGCAAAGATGGAAATGGGGAACGTTCCTCAATAAATCTAATGTATTCGAACTCTTCCTCTATCGAAGTTCCATGGGTATTCATAGCTATCTGGGTAATTCTGCCACATAGGGTTACCATTTTGCCTTTAAATAATCCGATAGTTCCTAGTGAAGGAACCAAAGCAGGCCTTCCTAGGGTTTCCCAATTTCTTTCTGCCATAATATTCATCGGTCTTCCCTCATCCAGGGCACAATCAATGTCAAAGTCTCCTATTATTACTTCGATTTTCTCCTGTTCTTTGAAGATTTCTGACAAACTGACATCCTTATGATCATCTAGGGTTTCTTTTATTTTCAGTAGCATGATCTCTGATTCTTTCTGTGGTTCTTCCATAATTTTAGTCTCTTGATCTCCTTGAGAGTTTGTTTGTTCTGTATTCAATTTTTCAAGTCTAGCAATCATTCTAGGGAAATCGAATACTTCATAGTCCATAGCTTTACAACTGAGGTAGCTACGGTTTCTCCCAGGGCATTCCTTAGCAAGATGTCCTAGTCTTCTGCAACTGTAACAAAGAGTTAATCCTCTCATTCTCTTCATTGATCCCCAACTCTTCTTGTACTGCACACTAGGATCATAATGGTTGGCCTGCAAAAATTTATTTCTAGGATCCTGCATCAACTTGTTAGTCCATACATTCTTTCTATGCATAGGTATAACATATCTATCTTTATACTTATCATATCTATTCATATCAAACTTTCTTTCATATATTAATGCCCTAGTTTTTAAGCTAGGATGGAATCTATCAAACAAACCTAGATCCATGTTCTAGAAACAAACAAACAAAAAAAAGATCACTTATCTACAGAGCAAAAAGCTTCCAAATCTAATAACTTTTGACTATTCTTACCTTTATTAGAGCATGGAGCTTATAGATCTTACCTCTTTTCTACATATCTGACTTCTTTCTTTCAGAAATTTCCACTTTTACTTTTCTTAGAGCACAGAGCGTTCAGATCTCGCTTTTTTTCTTCGGATCCGATCTTCCTTTCTTCAGATCTGACCTTATTCTTGGCACAAAGCTGCATAAGTCTAGTAAAAAGTTGCACACTAGGGCAACAGATCTATGCATAGAGATATATTTTGCACAACATTTCTTTTTCACCAGTTCCCAACAATCACAGTTTCAGGTCCCGACAACAGAACCATTTGTCGGCACAGGGGAAGACTCGGGGTTCAACGCTCAAGAGTGCACCAACAAAGCCCTAACTACCAGCCCTTTTGGAAACACCTGCGAAGCAGATGAAGTCTCACTCGAGGTAGAGGCAGGGGTGGTTTCAGGACTCAAGTATCTGAAACCTTAGCTGGGACACTGATATGTGATTATATCTACTACAAGGCACT
This sequence comes from Picea glauca, assembly GCA_000966675.3. Classification (NCBI taxonomy): domain Eukaryota; kingdom Viridiplantae; phylum Streptophyta; class Pinopsida; order Pinales; family Pinaceae; genus Picea; species Picea glauca. The sequence continues at coordinate 1,169,824 of JZKD02S1434888.1, forward strand.
TAGCATAGATCATTCATCTATATTTAACCCTTATGGTACTTCGCAGATGGCACAGAGCATCGCAGTGAACACTTAGACTAAAGATGATTCAGTACTTAGCCACAAAACATAGATTAGATTCAACAGATCAAGCACTAAAGATCTTATATATCAGATCTAACATTCATTCTTACATCATAAGCACAGAGCATAACTAGATCTACTTAATCACAGCAAGCACTTAGCCAAAAGGAAGAAACACTTAGATCAAATCACAGAGAACATTACATAGAGTTATCGTGGTTCATCCCCACTCTGGGGCTACATCCACAAAGTCTTCCTCTTTATATTATCTTGGTCAAGTAGTTACAACATGGAGCTACAATGACCCTTACTTCACATAGGACAGAAGATCTACGCAGCTCTCTAGATCCTTCTTCCTTGCACTTAGCACAAAACCACAACAACTTTCACTTAGCCTTCCAATCTCCTTACAATCATGCACAGAGCACTTGCGATACACATCTGATCACACATATCCAGCAACTAGCACTAAGCCTTTAGGTATACATTTGCACTAAGTTGTCCCCCCCTACTTACATTGGCTAAGTATTTATTTATAGATTACAAAATGGGCCTAAATGTGGGTAAACCCATGGGATGACATCCCTTTCCCTTTACATCAACCCAAAAACCCTAAAAGGTGCCCAAAAATAGGTCTTGCCTTCTTCATGTTGCGCTCATTCTTTGGCAAGCTGTCACAGTCCCAAAATGGTCAAGTATGACCAAGTATCCTTCAAAACTTGGTCAAGAGCCAACAAAATGCTTTGATGTATCTGCATGGAATTACGAGGTAATGATCTCAAGCCAATATGTAAGGATCATCACAGTTTTGGTGTCTTTTTAAAACTTTTTCTGAGTGAGGTATTTTGTCAAACAGTTTGTTGATCTATTTGTTTACTTGTGTTTATATGTGTGTATGCAGCAAAGAACAAGAATAGACAACCATGGAACATACCTCAACCATATGCAATAAGATAGACAAGCCAAAACATGTCAAATCTTCTTTATCAATAAAATAGAAGAACCTGCTACAATGGAGATGTCGATCTGGAATTCTCAACAGATGGCCAAGATGATAGCCAATGGATAACAAGTATGAGCTGCTACAAAATGCTCCCGACAATAGAAAATAAGCCTCCAAAGGCTGGATTAAGAGATGAAGACCAATGCCAAGTGCCAAACCCCTCACTGCTGGAAGATGCCACGCTCTGCTGGATAACTAAAGCTCCTCAACAATTCAGCCCTGGTGCCAAAGATGGACAATCACCTCCATAAATATGCCAAATAGTATATCGAGTGATGGTAAGAACAACCCAGGTGCCTGAATCTCCAAGATCCCTCTCAACCTTTGTAGATATGAACTCCTCCACTGAATGGTCTGCCCCACTGGATGACTAAAGCCCTAGATAATTCGGCCCTGATGAAGGAGGCCTCCAAATGCTCTCATACTCTCCACAATGATAGATCAGGATGCTGTAATGAGAACCCAAGTGCTCAAATCATCAGAATACTTGCTAGATCCTTAGATCTAGCTACCCTCCAAATAGTGGTGCACCCTCCTCTTGGGAAAACATCCCACTCTCAATACAAATCGATCCTCCACTGAAAGACCCCAGAAAACCACCAAGAATGATGCCAAGATACCTGTAAAGGAAACCCAATACCCAGAATTCCTGAAATCCCTTCTCCTCAGCTAGGACGAATCCCTCCTCAATGAATGGTGCGCCCCCCTTGCTGGAAACCCCCAACTGGTGTGCCCTCTCTCTATCTACACAAGCAACTGATGTGGAATCATCTTACAACTGAGTAGATATGGAACTAGAATGGTGTGGGAGCATATTTCAGCTCTGATACCAAGTTTGGGACAATCTAGGTGGAATCTTTCACCACTGAATCGTCCTCTAGGGTTTGCTAAGTCAAAACCCTCAAAACCCCCAATGTTGGGCTCACTAGCTAGAAGCTAGAAATCAAAAGATAAACATACATGAATGAATGAGAAGAGGCCCTTGCCTTTCCTTTATACTTTT
>JZKD02S1434888.1:1177355-1190516 GCA_000966675.3 Picea glauca
TATAATAAATGGTATCGTGACCCGTGCACACATAAGTGGATCAAAGCCCACCCCCACGTCCTTTAACTTTAAAGCCCCTGGGGGGGCAGCTCAATTTTCAAGTGCCATGAAAATTAAGTTCCATAAGGTTTCGAGTTCAATTCCCCCTGACTTACAATGTGTGCCACGTAAGGGGCGTCGTGGGCACACCTGGAGTTTATAGTGGTAGCAGTTGGATAACACGGTCACGTGTAACGTGAGCACATGCCCAACTAGTTTTTGATTCCTCCAGACATAATATATATATATATATATATATATATATATTAATTAGACCATATTTTGATAAATATTTCATCATATGTTCTTTTTCCGTGGAGGAGACTATTGCTTCTATTCTTACATAGAGAAATATTAAAGGAGAAGAATTACCAATAAGTTTCATTAGAAAAAATCTTCATGATTATGGATTGAAATATTCAAATATTGAGAAGCAATATATTTCTTTAGTTAAGGCAGTGGATCACTTTAGAACTTGTATTCTTCCATCCCATGTCATAGCATATGTTCCTAATTCTCTAGTGAAAATGTTTCTTATTCAACGGTTGAGAGAAGGGAAATGGGCGAATTGGTTGGAAAAAATCCAAGAATGTGACATTGAAATTAAGACACTAAAAGTAGTCAGAGGACAGGGGTTGTGCAAGCTCACGACAGGTTCTAATTCACTGAATGGATTTATATTGATTTCAACAGGATCATCTACAACAACTCATGAATGGTATAAATCTATTGTTTTCTATTTGAAATATTGTCAATTCCCAAATGAAATGTCTCTCAAATAAAGAAGAGCACTAAATATCAAAGCAAACCAATATGTGTTGGTTGCTGAAATTTTGTTTCGTAGAAATTTTGATGGAATGTTGTTGAGGTGTGTTGATGCAAGAAAAGGTCAAAGATTGATGGACGAAATTCACAAGGGGATTTGTGGTGGGAATTTTGCACCAAAAGTTATTGCACACATAGAATAATGAGAGTCGGATATTATTGGCCAACCATTTTCAAGGATTCATACTCAAAAATGCATTTCTTGTCAAAAAAATTCAAGAAAAATGAAGAAGGCAGCAATGCCTCTGCAACCCGTATCAATAGAAGAACCATTTACACAATGGGGATTGGATTTAATTGGGTCAACCAATCCAAAATCAAGTAAGGGATATTTATACATTCTCACAACCACTCATTATTTTACAAAATGGAAAGAAGAAGTAGAATTAAAAAAGGATGATTCAAATGAACTCATAAGATTCCTCAAAGAAAACATTATATAAATATTCGGAATTCCAGAAAAATTTATCATAGATAATGGATCAATATTCATTGGATCGAAGTTTACCAATTTTTATGGAGAATTTGGTATCATAATGGGACAATAATCAAACTATTATCCCCAAGGAAATGGTTTGGATGAATCTACTAATAAGACTTTGATCCAAATCCTTAAGAAAATGATTGATCTTACTCAAGAAAATTGGCATATGAAATTGATAGACGCACTATGGGAGAGTAGATTAACACCAAAGGATAGCACTGGAAACTCCTCATATACACTAGTGTATGGTAAAGAAGCAGGAATTCCTATCAATATGGAATTGAATGTGTTAACATATGTTGAGAATATTGAATATGTAGAGGAAGTCTCCCATTTACATGGAAGATACAATAAGTTGATGAAAGCAATTTTTTGACAAAAGTACAACAATGAAAGACTTTCAAAAGGGGCAGCTAGTACTACTATGGAACAAAGCAAAGGAAAATCCTTCAATGCATAGAAAGTTCAAGGCATTATGGATTGGCCCATGCATTATTGAAAAGATATTGGGTTATAAATCTTAATTACTTAAATACGTGAAGGGGACAATGTAGGCGTTTCTAGTTAATGGCCAACATTTCAAGAGTTTATTTTCCTAATTAATTCTGCTCTCACTTGTACATAGTTTTATTTCCTCTTCTTCTATACTTTTTTTCTTATTTTATTTTCTCTCCTTTGCACTAACTCCATGCCCAATAGGCACAATTATGGATTCTTAGTAGCCCAAAGGGGGTTACTATACCACAATTGGAGCTAGTTGTTCACCTTAAAATTAAGTCATAATTCTCTCTCTCTCTCTCTCTCTCTCTCTCTCTCTCTCTCTCTCTCTCTCTCTCTCTCTCTCTCTCTCTCTCTCTCTCTTATATTATACTTCCATAATTAGAAAAAAATTGATTTGAGATTGATCTGGATTTTATGAGCAGAACGAAATGAATACAAATTATTAAAATATTTTTAACATGGAATAGCAAAGATACAGTAAAATTGGTTTCTATTCAATAAGGAAATAAGATGAAACTGTAAAATGCAGCGGAAAACAAGCTTGTTGGAATGGTGGTAGCTTATCTATGAGAAGAGATGTGACGGTTGCACTCATTCACAATAATTGATTACAATGAGGCTTTGAAGGCATTTTTTTACAATAAGCATGAATTCCAAAACCCTAGGAATCCAACAACTATCCCTAGGAGATGAAGTGCCAAAAGTCATGTGGGCCCCGTTGGGGTAAGCTAGTACATCAACTTCCCGGGGTCATAACTTTTGCATACAATCTCCATTTTAGGTGCACGATATCCCTTTGGAAATTTATATCCGAGGACTACACATGTTGTCTCCATACTCTAACTATGGCGAGACCTGAAAACATTGTTTAGGGCCTCAAACGGCCCTAAAATTCAGGGACCCAAAAAGTAGGAAAAAACTGCTAAACTGGAAAACTGCCAAAATGAGTGAGTTGGAATAGGTGGGAGGCCACCGACATCCATATGGATCAATCCTCCTCTATTAGGAAGAAATGGTCTCCATTGCATTGATTCCCCCCAATAAATGAGGAAATTTCTATTGAATTTGGCCCAAGGTGAGCCACTTGCCTTGGTGCAGGAGCTGCTCTACTTTGACAACTCGATAAAGTTGGATCCTTTGATGTTGAGTTCCATTGAAATGTGTGTCCACAATATGATCACTAGATGCATGTTTCATGAAGTCAATATTGAGCTCTGTTGGTTTCAACTACTTTGTTATCTCTGAGGTGTCCAATAATGGTGGGAAATATGGTCAAAATCATTGTTGAGCTCAAAATCATTGTCACCCAAAGCCTGGGTTATGGTATACGACCCATAATGGAGTGGGTGAATCTTTTGATGGGGCCATGTAAGGTGTTCTTTCTACAAGTGAAACCAAACTATGTCTCCCAGCTGAAACTTATGTGGCACCTGGTGTTGATCATGGCGTTGCTTGTACTTGGAATTGGACTTCTGTAATATATCTTGCACCTATTGGTGAATTGTTGGATCCGCTCAATGAACCAGGTGGATTTTTTAGCTACAGTTGGATCAGGGGATGATTCGGCTGAGTTGGCCACGAGAGCTAGTGCAACATCCATGGGGCCCAATGGTTGGCATCCCAACCCCACCTGAAAGAGGTTGTGTCCAGTTGAGCTATGTAGGGCTCAGTTGTAGCTATGTTGGACATAAGAAAGATTCTCATCCCATGTGTGGGGGTGCTTAGAATTGTACATGCATATGATATGCATGATCATCCGATTGACAGCCTCAGTTTGACCATCTATCTGGGGGTGGAAGGCAGTGGATATGGTGATCTTGGTGTCTAGAAGTGACCAGAGGCTCAACCAGAATGTGTTGAGGAACCGATTGTCCTGATGTAATGTCCCTCAACCTTCCTTTCCAGGGAAAATTCCACTAACTCAAAACCAAACTGTTCTAAAAATCGATTGTAACACACCCAGCCACTCAGGTCGGTCATGCTACTTAAAACTATCATGCTCTGATATACATATACATATATATAATGCAATTTTAAACATCCATAAAAAATTATGTTCATACACATATTCATGTGAAAGATACAATAACACATACATGCAATATATACAGGCAATTATGATAACATTATAACACATGTACAATATACATAGAATACAATTAACATAGATTTGGTACTTATCATTTTGTGAGAAGTACACCGACTACGTGCAGACCTTCCATGAACCTCCCAGCATTAGACCACACTACTCCAAGCTATTAGCAGTGGGTGTTGGGCTCTAAATATGTCCTAAAATCAACCTCTATGCATCAGCCAAAGGTAGGTGCTGGCACAATCATTTTACTTGTTGCCTAAGTAGGTTCTTACCTTTCGTTTTCAATACCCAACCTCTAGAGATGCAACGCCTATAAAGGAACAACAATTGTAAAGGGAATGGTAGTTGTCCCTTTCAAATGAATAGAAACTACCCACAAAGGAACAACATTCGCGCGAAAGGAACAACAACTATTCATTTCAAATGAACAACAACTACACTCAAAGGAACAACAGTCACACAAAAGGAACGACATTTGTTCCTTTCAAATGAACAACAACTACACTCAAAAGAATAGCAGTCGCATGAAAGGAACAATAGTTGCTACATTGGACTAAACTAATGTTGAATTAATTGCATCATAGTATTTGCCCAAATATTCAAATCTCAACCCGAGGAAGTCTTTTATTTCAAAGTTACCGTGCATAATATATGCAAGCAACAAATTCCAACTAACACTATTATATATTTAATAAAATAAAACACATAACTTAAAATCAATCAAATCTGCACTTTCTTGAAAATACACTCAGCTAAAATAAAACCACTACCACACTCTTACATAAATTAAAGGAGTATTAACAAAATGAAGTAACAACAACATGAATTGAATCTTGTTGAAAGAGCAATCTAATAAACAACACACAACTGTAAGCAATGATCAACTAATCATAAACCGAGATAAATTAAGACAATGAAAAGAAAAATACAAGTAAATGAATAAGACCAACACATACCAGATTGAGGGGGTCTTGCCTCACCTAGCATGTGTGGCCAAAAGACTTACAAGATTAAGAGAAAGTTGCACATAATTGCAGATCCATCGGCTCTTTTGTATTATTGAAGAAAACTCAAAAATTACATAAGTTCAGCTCTTTCTTACAAATAAATTCTATATAGTTTCATGACTGACTCTCTCCTGATTGAAGAGGTCTTATTTATACAAATCAAATCCCCAAATCCCTAGGTTTCTCAAACAAAATGCTAAGTTTAGAGAACCGGCAGCAACTGTAAATCTGGAAAATATCCTTTTAAAGAACCATCTATTTCTCTCAAAACATAGCTCCAATTGGAAAATGACCCTGGATGAACTCAATTGGGCCCATTTTGAACAAAACCCATGTCTCAGACTGTATATATTCATCCTCATCTACTCACAATATTCCACGCAAATTCGTCTCTCCTTATCTGCCACGTTTTTCACTAAAAACGGTTAACCACGAGCTGGAACTCACATCTGTCATTTGGAGGTTGGAACCTTGACTACTGCAACTATTGATACATAAAATCACTCATCAAACCATCATCGGAAAAATCATGCATAATAGTCTTTAATTCATTAAAAATGAAGGAAGAATAATCATTATTAACCACTAAAGCATAACAAGAATAATATGTCATTTTATGAGCAGTTGTAGCAAATGTATGGAAAATGGAATGATAAATAAATGATAATAGGATGGAGAAGGGATCGAATGGATGTCTATAGATGATGAAAATATGGACAAATATGTGACCCAACAGTGGGTCACCCCCGAGTTGGGACTAAACTCCACCTAGGGAAAATGAATCCTAGGCTAGGTTGAGGCTATGGGAAGTTGCACAATGAAACATGAAGGATTCTCTTGAAGGAGCCTACTTACACCCATTTCTCACATAATGTCATTCCCCACATGCATGTCGCACCCCAAGAATATGCACCTTATAATATTCCCTTGGGTTAAGCCCTCAATTTTAGCCCCTCTTTCCTAGCCTCTCATCCCCCTTTCCCTTCCTATTGGAGCCTAGTCCCCCATAACTCTTTCTTTGTTGTCGGTCTACACATAACAATGTATTTTATTAATAATTTTCATAATTACATATACAAAAATCAGGCCCACTGGTCTTAGCATCCAGGCTCTCCAGCCTAATAAACACATAAGCCTACCAGCTTATAATTACTTGGATCACCGGCCTATAAACACAATTAACATCATTACAATTCAATCAGGGGCTCGACCTTGGGGTATTACAATCCCCTCCCCTTATTTTTTCACTATCCTTAGTGAAATTCATTTACATAACATCAACAATATTTTCAAAATATTCAAAAAGATGTGGGTATTCTACCCGCATAACATCTTCATGCTCCCATGTTGCATCATTAGGACCATACCAAGTCCATTGGACCTTTACAAGCCCTATGGTTCAATTCCATTTATGTTTGATTTTCCGATTCAAAATGTGTACCGGATGCACTTGAAAATCACTTTCTTGCTCCACCTGAATCACATTCCAATCAATAACATGATTAGCATCATGTATATATTTCTTAAGAAATGGCACATTGAATACATTATGTATAGACATAGATGTAGGCAATGCAATCATATAAGCTATTGGTCCAATCCTCTCTAGGATTTCAAGTGGCCCAAAATATCTGGCTTCCAACTTGGAATAATTTCCCAACTTCAGGGAACTTTTGTTGGCCTTCACCTTCAAGAAAACATGATCACCCACTTTAAATTCCCTGTGAGTTCTTCCCCATAGATTTTCTACCTATCTTGGGCAGCCCTTAAATTTTGTTTAATATTCAACATTTTATCTTTCATTTCTTTGAGCAACTCTAGCCCAATCACTTCTCTGTCAGCTGGATTTTCCCTACTCAAATGGGCTCATCTTCAGTGATGCTTGGTACCCATTATTCTAGGAAAATTACACCAAGTGTAGATAATATTCCCATTTAGATGGTTTGTCCATCACATACATCCTTAGAATATCCTCTATCACTTGGTTCACTCTCTATGTTTTCCCATTAGACCCAAGATGATAAACTATGTTGAAGTTTATATTTGTTCCAAACCCTTTGAATAACACCTTCCAAAACTTTGAGGTAAACTTTTGGTCTCTTTCATGTTAGTCACCACTAAATTTTTTGTGTGAAATCAATATTTCAGGACCTAGCGAGATGCTAAATTGGTTTGGAAGCCTAATAAACCAAGGAAGGGGCTAAATATGTCAAATAGAAGCTAAATCTAGCGAGGGTTCTAAGCTGATGAGACCTGATACGTCGTAGATCGTGAACTATCCATATATACAGTCGAGGATGATTTCAGGGGGAGAAACAGTGCGGAGGTTAATTTCAGAAAGAAAGACGAAATCTAAACCGTGGTTTTTGTTCAAGGCTATGTGGCACCACCAATTTAATTTCGAGTTGAAAAGAGGGTTTCCCCAAACCACTTCCTCATGCCCCCGAAATTTGGAAAAGTATAAAAGGGTTTTTTTTTGTTATTTTATTATTTTTTGAACACTAGACCGCTTGAAACTTGGCGCGACCACCCTCGTTCAACTGCATCTCAATAGTACGCTGATTACACGCCATTTCTGCTCTTTTCAAGGTATTTTTTATCACATCCATGGATCCTATCATAACTTCAATAACAGAGCAAGACCCTGTGGCAAATGAAGAATCCCTAATTGACCGAGATTCAAGTGTTTTTGATACTGAAATCACAATTTCGCCCATATTCGTGTCCAGAAGAAACATGTCTTATAATGTAGGAATGTGTGTATCATTTCTTGAAGCATTCTAGTCCACCATAGTCCCTTATGTTGTCGAAATCGCTTTCCCCTTTCCCGAATTTATAGGTTGGTGCATCGAACAATATTCACATGAAGAAAGAGTCGTCGTGAATAAATGAGGGTCCAAGGTCATGTGTAGGGTAGAAATTTTGTCAACCTGATATTCCTCGATATACCATATTCTTTTTCTGCAAATTTTGAGCCTTTCAATGAAGAAAATCTAATTAGTGTATATAGAGAATGTCCATCAGAAGTCTAAGATCTATTTTTACAGATAATTCTCAAACCAGAACATTTTTCAGAGAGTTTATCTTTGCCAATGAATGTGAGTATAATGGCTATTGAAGTATAATGGGTTTGTTCCCTTTTGAGATAATTTTTAGGTCTAGACGATGATAAACATGTAGTCGAAGTCATGCTCGGTTTCCTTTTGACCTTTTTTCAGTCAGAGTCTGGTCTGTCAGTCCGCATCAGTTTTGATTAATTAATAGCTAATAATATCCATAAGCAACTAGTGATTTTTTGTTCTCTAAGGCATTTCAGATACTACACCTATCTGCTAAATATTTTCCTGGAAACCAATAAGAGATAAATTCTTGAAGCATCATTTGTATCAACCAAATGTAAAAGGATTTCTTTGCTCATCTTCATCAAAAAATTCATGTCCATGGTTTACAATTTGATTTTCAACACCAGCCTACCTAGATTTTTTAATGACATGAGGAGCTATCTATAGCCAAATCCAAAAAAAAGAGTGGGGGAGTGGGTATTATTCACACATTCAACATTAATTTGGGTTTGTGGTTGTCATGAATCCCCTATCTATTGCCTATTTTTCTTACCCCTAGAATATTTTCCCTTGAATTCATCAGGAAAAAAATTATATCTAAGACAAAGCATTTCCTAAAGTTTCACAAAGCCTCCAACCTCAAGTTCCCTTTTATCATTGGCCCTTTCATTGTCAAAGTTAGGTCTTGTTTATCTCAGATTCAAGCAAAGATCAAAGAGTTTGGTTTTGCACAGCTACAGGGAAGAAGATATGATCTACATCAAATCATATCCAAGAGAATATTGATGAAAAAACAGGCCCCTTATGAGCATGAACATGTTGAAAGTTTTGATAAACTGGCAAACCTAGAAGTCTGTGCTGATATGGAAGCAATATTAAAACCAACTCAAACACATCAAGTGGAGGCAACCCTGCAACAAAGTCAAACACAACAAGCACCTCACAAACTGATAGTCAAAGTTCCTAAGATGAGTTATCACAGCAAGAGAAGCAGTTCATAGGCCATGGGCACTAGTGATCAACAGACTGCTCCTAAGAAGATGAAGATTACACAATCTCCACAGATAGTGGATTTAGAGGAGGAAGAGCCTAAAGAACAAGTAAATATAGATATGGTGGAGAGTGGTACTAGCACTGTAGAGGTTGAAAAGGAAATAAAACTCTAAAGTGAAGGCAACTCAAGAAATTTTAGTAGCAAGAAACACATCTTTGATCAAACATCAGGGGAAGCTTATCAATCTAAAGAAGACTTGGCAAAACATTATGCTGAGAAGGGAAACATAGCTCTGGGTGAGATGAGAGATTTAGTCTCTGAAGTGGAAAATATTTCTCATCACAAATCTTCTATGTTCACAATAAGGGATATTGAAAAGAGGACCTTTAACATTGCAGTTGCATATGAAGACAAAGTCTATGAGATAAAGATAAGGTATGACAACATCGGTGCTCCAGACAAGGTCAAATTCCATAAGAATACTAGTGATATGTCATATTCTGATTACATGGGTTTAATCTTGAAGAATTCAAAGATGTCATCTTATGCAATGAAATTGGAAGGGAAATTGAGGAAAGAAAATGCATCTAGCAGAGCTTGACAAACTCAGGTCAAAAGGTTGGAATCTGAAGGCCCTCAAGGGGTGAAATCCTCATTGGATGAAAAGGACAAATTGATTCAAAGTTTGAAGAAGAAACTGAAAATATCTGCCACAAAGCATCCACAAACAACAAAATTTGTTGCTCTAGAATAGGAAAATGAAGCACTTCGTCAAGAGGCATTGGACTACAAGGCTAGGTCATTGAAGCTAGAAAAAGAAAAGGTGAGGTGGTCACAACATTAGACAAAATTGATAAACAGGGTTGTAGTCATACCTCCTACTGCAAAATTTGGTCCAAACACGAAAGGAATTGTCCAGGCTATGTCACAAGTTAGCTTGAAAGAAGGAGAAATCAAGGGGCCAAAAGGGAGCATAGAGAAATTGAAGCAGGAGATGCAGGCAAAAGATGAAATAATGGCTCAATTTCAAAAGGAGAATGAATCCTTGTAGGAAAGGATAGATAAGTTGAAGATGAGATTAAGAGGAAATGGCTTGTTGCAGGGAGCCAAGCATATCATCTGGGACTTTATAGTTGTTGAAGTTTCCAAGTTCATAGTGTATTTTAATTTCATCAATGATAAAGACAGCATAGCCATCACAGCCAAAAGCAGATGCACTATTGTAAATTAAACCTTAGGAAAGAAGCCATCAAAATGGGCATAAAATGCCATAAATCTACTCAAATCCATCCCTACTGCAGAACTTCAAACTATTGGAGTTAAAGATAGGACTACATTGATTATCTAGGATAGGAGGGTTATTGCTAAACATAACTTGTTGAAATCAGTCCAAACCAAGGCAACATAGATGGAGCAAAGTGTGAAAGAGTTCAAAGATTTGTTTGAAGAGTTGTTTATCAAAGACCTCCCACCATTTTGGGATGGCAAAGCAAAATTATATGATCAGGAAGAATATGATGTTCACCTCACTTAGTGTAGAATGGATCACTCCAAGTTCGAAACTCTTAAAGAAAATCTGAAAGGAGCCCCATTAGTTGAGCATATGATTATAGACTTTGAAATTTTGAATTAGTTCAAAGAAATAAAAATTGGACTACCAGTCATGTCATATGCTTCCTGCATTGACCTGGATATCTTGATCAAAGAAATAATAGATTATGATATCCTTTTTGACTTGCAATGGAAGGAGATAGTACAGTTAGGTAAGACAAAGTGTAGTTTTCCAAGGTCCAGTAGATGTAAAAATGTCACTGAAGATGGTAGATCAGGTGGAATACCATAGCAAAACAAGTGGAAAGTAATGGGACTGAAGCGTCAGAGGAATCAGAAGCTGGATCATGAAACATTTTCTTGCTAATTATTGTAATCGGTTTCAAACCGAAACTGTCATTTGTAATCATTGTAATCAGTTTTAGAAACCGAAATGTTTCATTTTTATCATTGTAACCGGTTTCAAAATGAAGGAACTCAACTTGTATAAATATTAGGAGTTCTAAATGTATTAAGGGTTGGTAGAAGTGCAAGGGCATGATTTCTAGCTATTCGTAACTTGAATGTAATTTTCTGAAGTTGAATTGAGTATACATGCAGAAGTCTTGAAGTTTCCATGAAATGATTCTAATGGTGGTGATCTAAGTTTTGTCTCCTCTCTTTGTATGTATTTCCTATATTTTTTATTTCATTTTCATTGTCTTCTGTTTAAATTGGATATTCAAAGGCCCAGAATTCATCTTGTTATGCTCTCGGCTGAAGCAATTTAAACTGTGTTAAGTTCTTCCTAACTAATTCAGAATTCATTTAGTTAATGCTCTGATGTAGTTATATGTTTTATTTTCTTCTTGCACTCTGCAAAATTACAAATTATAACATATATTTATCGCCTCATTTATCCTTTATCCTCTGGAGAGTTCTATCGACCAGTAAGTGCTTCCATTTGTTTCAGAAGTTTGACTCCATATCCCTAAGTGTCCCTCCCCTTCCTTGCAAGAAAAATCATAAAAAACCCTTTCAAAACAACAAAACCTAGCCATTGATTGTCAAAGAAATACCAAGTGATGGGAGATAGCCCTCTCTGAGCTGAGCAAGCTAGTACCCAGCTCTAAATTTGGTTTGTAGGTTACCTCTGTCATTTGTTTTATCAGTCGAACAAATTTATAGAGTGCTAACATGTCACACCCAAAGTCTCTTTATATATTATACTTTTCTATCCAAAAGAAAGCAATTTTTTATTGGTCAAAAATTATCTCTTCCAAAATGTCATTCCAATTATCGAATTTTAAGAGGGAAAGAAATTATATATGCCCGCATATTTGATATTTGTTTTTGTATATTGTCATGTATTCCAAGGATTTCACTTAGAAAAGCAAGTCAACTGTAAAGTAGACCATGTCCATACATGGTGCCCTACTTGGTGGAAGCATAAAGAAATGTACCATTTTTATGAAGTTTATGATTTGTTTGTTTCTTCTTTCAAAAAAATCATGTATGGAAATGGTACTTCAATACTATCATTAGACACAGAATCCTTTTTAGATAAAAGGGGAAGTTTTTAATCAAATGAACATTACAACATAATCATAGTTTATTGCTCTCATGAAGCCCCAATTTATCTTCCATTTTATGTATCAAATAGAATTTTTTTTATTGAAGTATATAGACAATATAGATTATGGGACAATTTCTTCTATGAAAGAAAGAAAAAGAAATCCATTTCATTACCATGGAAAATTGGTGAAATCATAGTCAATAATGCTTAAAAAATTAATGAATGCTTAAAACATTAATGAATACGCAGTTTAGTTCAACCAATATAGTTTAAATTTGGTGAATCAAGTAAAAGGGTTCATCCCTCATCAATATTTTATGAATCATATGACTTCAGTTGGTTTCAATGTCTCATATGTAAATACTTATTTATATGGAGAAGATGAATGTGATTAAAACAATCTTGAAAAAAAATTGGTTGGAGATCTTGAAACAATTGTCAGCACAAACGAAGAACATCGACAACATGGAAGATGTGTAAATGAGAAGAGTACAAGATATCAAGGTTCTTCTAAAAAATGAGGCACACCAAAACCAAACCTCCAATTTGTAATTCAGGAACAAAACAAATTTGTAATTGAAAATTTTGGTCTTGGAAATGATCCTAATCCTCCAAAAAAGAATATAGAGAGACCCCATAAGCTCACTATAAGAATAAAAGGAAAAGACAGGTAAATCAAGAGGAAATAAGTGAGCTCATACCAGATGATGATGATGATGTTGATATGCTTGAAGACATGGATTTAGACGCAAACATTGAAGATATAGAGTTTCCAGACAATGAACAGAGGATTCAGGAGAGTCAGGAAATTGCAGCGGAACTAGAAACACAACAGCCAGTCTTTTATGAAGAATAATCCTTAACATTTCAGAGTGCTTATTTTTAGAGACTCTAAAAAATTGGTATTTGAAAGAGTTAATTCTAAAGGTAAAAATTGTTGGAAGATTGGTTGTTGTCATTGATGTCAACCCTAGTCATGGGTTTTGGACCACAAGATTGATGAAGGTATTTGGACATGAAGTAAAATGCACATGCAGATACAACACCC
>JZKD02S1434888.1:1203066-1214585 GCA_000966675.3 Picea glauca
GTCCAAAAACCCCTAGCTGGGCTTTTTCGGCACCTGATTTGGCCAAAAATTGAAGAAGATAGGCTTCCTGGAAGTTCCCCTTCAAACTTGTTGTCTTTGGATCGCCAAAATGCACTTCTGCCTCCTCAACCTAGCCCCTACGCTCATATTTGTGTTAAAAACTAGCACTGGGCGCAATCGCAAAATGGTGCGAACTGTAGGATGGTTAGGGCGCGCCTAGCCCCTAACCACCAAAACCGTGGACATATGGGTCACCATGTGACCATGCGCACATACAAAAAGGGGCCAAAGTTTTAAAACATGTAGAAATGCACCAAGTTTCAAGCATGCAGGCTCTATTTTCATTTGAAAAATGCGCACGGAAATGGTTATATGGTGGCAATATGTGATCGAGGGCTGGGGCTAAGACTGCGCCCCAAATCACAACATAATTCAATTTAAATAAATTTTATACCATATATATGTTAAGAATCAACGATGGGCGCGTCAGTTGGGCAGCCATTCCCAAGGCTCTTCCCCTGCCCGAAGGTCGCGGGGTCAAGTCCTGCCAACTACACAAATTTTAAACCATAGTCAAGGTGACACGTGGTGCCCCTTGTTTGGGCCACGTGTCACCAATCCATTCGCCACCAATGCCACGTGTCAAGAAACGATTCGTCGTCCAACTACCAAGCAACACCTTCCATGTGTCACATGGCCCTTCCAACTCATCATCGGCCACATGTCGTACGGCCCTACCACGTCAGCATTCGTATGGACTGTACGGACTGTACAGTCAACACATTTTTTTTGCCTGTTTGACGATTTGAAAAAAATGCAATATCTCACTCATCCGACGTCCGTTTGAACCCAAACGAGTTGCGTTGGGTTTATGACGACGAGGCCTATGCACCCATTCAATTTGAAGTGATTCCGAGCACTTTGAATTTTGTGCAAAATTTGATCCCCTGGATCATCCCATTTTTTCTAAAAATGATTCGCTCAAATTCCATAGAATAAAATTATTTTACCTTAAAATTAAACAAAATATTATAGAAATTATATAAAATCCTTAGAAATTTAAATAGTTTTACAAAACTATCGCCAAACATTTTACATTTTGAATATTAAGGACTAGTAAGATTAGCCCATGTTTCTACATTTTAATATAAATTTCCATCCTTAAAATCATTCCTGGTTGGAATTTTTGTTGGAGTTAGAAACATGGGTATTGGGTTGTTGTGTGTGGATAGTGGACAACCAAGAGGGCTAGACCTCCTTATGGGTTCATAGTGTTAGCTCGAGGGTGGCTTGTTGTTGAGAGAAATGGAACAACAAGCCTATGGTTGGGAGGAATTTCCTTCATACGTAGGGAGTTGGTTAGTTTTCTATTCTCATGTTTATTTATATTGTGCAAACGTTAATTGAATGTTATGTTTGTTGAATGGGTGCATTCATGGTTTTTAAATTTATTGTTTATGACATGGAAATTTTTATTATGATGCACACATGCATTTCATTTGGGTTTAGAAAATAGGTATTTTACATGTGGTATAGGAGATTGGGTTGCAACATCAGGCCTATAGGGGTTTGCTATAGAACAACAAAGTTTCTATCTATGTTTTATTTTGGGGGGGGATTTTGTGAAATCAATAAATCCCCCAATATCTAGGCACATTTTAGCAAAAAATGTACATGAGTATGTTCAAAGTATGTATTCAACATGTGGGTTTTGTCTTGGAGGCCAAAATGGTCAAATCCATGGCAGTCACGTAGGGTGTTTGGGAAAATTTTGAGTTTTCCCAACATAAATATGTGGGGTTAGAATCCCCCAAATTTTTTTTGGTATTTGGGTTATTTGAAGTGGGGGTCAAGTTCGACCTAAAGATTTTATTAGTGTTTTTCGTGATGGCCATGATGATTGCAAGCTTAGGTGCATTCATGGTTTTTAAATTTATTTTTTATGGCATGGAAATTTCTATTATGATGCACACATGCATTTTATTTGGGTTTAGAAAATACGTATTTTACATGTGGTATAGGATCTTAGGTTGCAACATTGGGCATGTAGGTATTTGATACAGAACAACAAAGTTGCTACCCATGTTTTATTTGGGGGAGAATTTTCTGAAATCAAGAAAACCCCCAATATATAGGCACAATTTAGCAAAACCTCGACATGGGTATGTTGAGAGTATGTATTCAACATGTGGGTTTGGTCTTGGAGGAAAAAATGGTCAAATCCATGGAATTTGTGTAGGGTGTTTGGGAAAATATTGAGTTTTCCCAACATAAAGATGTGGGGTTAGAATCCCCCAAATGTTTTTCGGTATTTGGGTTATTTTAAGTGGGGGTCGAATTCAACCTAAAGAGTGTTAGGAAATGAGACACACTTCCAAGCTAAACTTATCAAAAGAGAGGAATAAAGATATAATCAAGATAGTAAATGACACAACAAGCACATAGTACACAGAGATTTTACCCTGGAAAACCAAATTGAGAAAAACAACATGCCTTGAGCATTCTGCTCCTTTTTTTATTATTCATTTAGAATAAAAGGTTACATGTCTAACCTTGGTCCACACCTAAGACACAACCGACATCATACCCTCTTGCTTACACAACAACAAACCTATAGCCAATTTGACTTACATCTACATGACCAACAACCTCTTAAATTACAAACTCTTGGTGATTATCCATTCATCATCTAAATATTCAAGACTCATTGATTATCCTTTACAACCTTACAACACGCCTTCTTTATAGGCTTTACAGCAGGAAAAATCCTAAATAAAAGGTACCCAAAAATGGTTACAGATCCATGCATATCATTGGCTACAAAACCAACGAATCTCAAGATTTTGTTACAGTCAACTACCAATTCAGATTACCCATTGACTACCAATCTGCCTTCATTTGATCTTCATTCAGTCACCGCATGTCTTCCTGTCGACCTATTTTTGGTTGACCTCTTCAACTTTATGTTTATTTGTTTACCAATTCAAACCACCTCGACCTTCGACTTCGAATTTACCCAGTCGACTAACCTCGACCTTCGACTTGTTGTCGATCCACCTCGACTTCTTCTTTACCTGGTTGAAACACTTCGACCTTTGACTTCGATTATCAGTCAATCCACCTCGACTTTCACTACAAAGAATATAACAACCCAAAATTCTCCCACTTGTTGTCTTCTTTGTTGAAACCAGGAGACCTTTGAACTTCCTTTCACATACCCATAGAAGCAATGCCCATTTCCTCTCTACACCAAGAGAGCCTCAAAACACTCACAAACTTAGTCAACAATTCTACTATGTTTTCCAGCATGTCTACTCTTTCCAGCAGAACCTTGTTACTTTCCACCATTTCTCTCACGAAATGGTATTATACATCAATGTGCTTAGTATTCGAATGATAATTTGGGTTCTTTTCCATAACTATTTCTCTTTGACTATCGCAACTTATCTTCATAGCTCTTTGCTCAAAATTGATTCCTAAGCACAACCTTTGTATCCATACTTATTATTTTCTTCCATGAGTGGTTGCCATGTAGTCATCTTATGTTGTTGACAAGGCTACAATTGCATGTCACTTTCTCATCCATTTGATTGCTCCACCAAATATCTTGAAGACATATCCATTGGTCGACCTCCATCGATCCAAATGTCCATCCTAGTCGACATTGAAAAAAACATGTACATTTAATTCACTTTCACCTCTAAGTTTTCCCTGGTAGGATATAACATAGTCTTTTGTGCCACACAAATACCTAAATACTCTCTTGACAGTTGTCTAGTGCTCCTTCACAGTTGTCGACATGTATCTTCTCAACACTCCCACTCCATGGGAATTTTTTGGTCAAGTTCATACCATCGCATACATTATACTACCAACAACACTTACATAGGGAACATGTGCCATGTCCTATATTTATTTCTATGTATTTGGACATTGTTCAGTAGTTAGCCTTGCTTCAACGAGAATTGGCACCTTCACTGGCTTGCAATCCTGCATTTTGAAACGTTTCAAAATTGTTTCAATATACTTTGTCTGGTTCAACCAGAGATTTATAGTTGCCTGATATCTCTTAATCTCCATTCCCAGAATGAAGTTATATGCACCAAGATCCTTCATGTCAAACTTGGAGGATAGTTTTTTTTTCACCTCCTTTATTGTGTCTATGTTGTTTTCAATCAACAACATGTCATCGACAAAAAAAGCGACATATATGAAACACCCACCTTATTCTTTGGAATATATGCAGTGATCATCTTTTCTTCTCACAAATCCCAAACTAAGGATGTATGTGTCAAACTTTTGGTACCACATCCTTGGTTATTTCTTTAGACCATAAAGGAATGTTTTCAGTTTACACACCAAATCTTTCTTTCCCTTTACTGCAAATCCTTCAAGTTGTTTCATGTATATTTCTTCTTCCAGGTCCCCATGTAGGAACATTGTCTTCACATACATCTGTTCTATTTCCAGTTCAAATGCTCCAGCTAGAGACAATAGTACTCTAATGGAAGTTAATTTTGCAACAAGGGGGAAAATCTCACTAAAGTCGACTCCTTCAACTTGGGAATATCCTTTCACTACCAGTCAAGATTTGAATTTCTCAACTTGAATTGATGCATTCATCTTCTTCTTGAATACCCATTTTCTACCGACAATCTTTCTTCCACTAGGAAACTTGACTAAGTCCCATGTCTCATTCTTGTGCAAGGATTCCATCTCTTCGATCATGGTGTCCTTACATAGTTTTTCCTCTGCTGAGTTGATTGCCTCCCCGACTGACTCGGGCTCATCATTAGTGGAAATTAACATGAATTTAGAATGGAAGTCAAATGGACTATACCTTCCGACTAGTTTTCTTACTCATTTTTACCTCCTTACAACCAGGTTCAATTGTTATGCCTCTTCCTCTGATTTAGTCAACTCATCTTAATCATTTTCTTCATTCCTCAGTTCAAAATGCATTGTCTTAAGATTATTCTTGGTCTGAACAATTTCTTTGAGGTCGGTCTTGCTTCAAAATTATCTAAAGACCACATCTCGACTGTACACTATTTTCCTTGATGCAAGATCCTAGAGCTTATATCATTTCCTTCCTTCTTTGTATCGAATGAAAATACATTTGACTTCCTTCTTGTCCATCTTTCTCCTCTTTTCCTTAGGAACATGCACAAATCCATCACAGCCAAATACTTTGAGATGTGAAAACTAAGGATTCTTACCAAACCATACCTCATGTGAAGTCGTGTCGACTAGTGTCGATGAAGGAGACATATTCAATAAATATTTTGCAGTGTCGATTGCTTACGTCCACAATTCTTATGCGATCCCAACACCAATGAGCATGCTCCTTTCCTTATCCATCAACGTTTTATTCATTCTCTTGGAAACTCCATTTTTTTGTAGGGTATATGGTGTGGTAGTTTGGTGTGCTATGCCACACTACTTGCAGAAATGATCAAATTATTTTCCACATAATTCACCACTATTGTGAGTTATCGGTACCTTAATATTCTTATCTATTTGGTTTTCTACAAGAGATTTAAACTCTTTAAATTTCTCAAGAACCTTTGATTTATTCCTCGGGAAATATATCCAAGTCTTCCCAGAAAAATCATCTATGAAGAAGACATAATACAGGGATCCACCAAGTGAATGCACTATAACAAGGCACACATCACTATGAACCAACTCTAGAATCTCATTTACCCTTGTCGCTCCAGATGGGAACCTCACTCAAATTTTCTTTCCATATATACAATGTTCACAAAATTCGACTTCTAAATTACATTCAGGAAATTCTTCGGCCATACCTTTGTTATGCATAGCTCGAAGTCCTTTTTCTCCAATGTGTCCCATCCTCTCATGCCATAACATGGTCGGGTGGAATTTATGATGACTTATCGAGTCGGTTTTAATTGTCATAGCCCGAGTCATGTCAATTCAATTTGAATTCAAATCAACTTCAGGGACAACGATGTTGTTGCATCTAGTCGAGTCGACACTCCTTAGAAACTTGTATAGGGTTACAATCCAGACTCCTTTCATTAATACTATTGCACCTCTGACCATATTGTGTGAATCCTTCTGAAATATAGTGTTCACACTAGCATTACTCATATTACTGACAGATATTTGTTTTATTTCCAAACCCAGAATGTGTAGCACACCTAGAAGGGTTATACTCCTCTCATCCTACAGTATCATTCGAACTCTTCCTCATCCAACAATTCTAGTTTTCAAGCCATCCCCCAAGAACACTTATCCTCTTTCATATTGTTCATATTCATAGAACCATTATTTATGTGGTGTCATATGATAGGATGCTCCTGATTATATCAACAAAACATCTTAATCTGACTGTGTATTGGTCGACACTAGGTACACATCACCTCCCTTATCTGGAGTCGTCTTTCTCTCGGTTAATTTCTTCTTGTTGGATCCAGTATTGACTTCCATTACCTTCAACTTGAAGTCTTTTTTCTAATGCCCAGCTTTACCACATTTCCATCATCTTCTTGTCGATTGAACCATGGATTTATATCTACCCTTTGACTTAGACTTTCTACCGGATAATTTTCATTTATCTCTGTCAACTTGTCTACCTCTCACCACTAAAGCATCTTTGGTTGATCCTTCCATGTTTTTTCTTTTCATTTCTTCCAACAATAGAGATGAAACCACATATTCTAGTGTGAATTTGGTTGTATTACTCCCTATAGCCATGACTAAGTTATTTCAAGAGTTTGGAAAAGAACATAATATGCATGTACATTTCTCCTCCATGGTGATTTTAATATCCACAGAATATAAGTGGCTTATAATGGTATTAAACACATTTAAATGCTTAGTATCTGAACTTCCATCACTCATTCTCAGAAGATGTAGTTTATTTCTAAGAAAAAACTTATTTACCAAGGATTTAGACTGGTACAAGCTTCCCAACTTGTCCCATGGTTTCTTGGTCAAATCTTCTCGTGAGACATTCAGTAGCACCAAATCTGCAAGACAAAGTCGAATCGTACTCCTTGCTCTTCTCTCAATTTTCTCCCATTCTTTCGTTGATATTCCTGTCGGCATGGCACCTGGACAGACTGTTATCCATTGCTCTTGATCTACAAGGATATCTTCAATTTTAAGCTTCCAAAGCTCAAAATTCTAGCTATTGAATTTTTCGATCTCTATTCTCAAGCTACTCACCATTCTTTAACACAATCTTTAGCACAATTTTTAAATATTTCTAACTTGTGACTCTTACTATAACTAGGGTTTAACTCATATCCAAGGTTGTTAATCCAAGCTCTGATACCACATGTTAGGAAGTGAGACACATTTCCACACTAAACCTATCAGAAGAGAGGAAGAAATATATAATCAAGAAAGTAAATGACACATCAAGCACATAGTACATAGAGATTTTACCCTGGAAACCCAAACCGATAAAACCAACATTCCTTCAGTGTTTTTCTCCTTGTTGTCTTATTCATTTAGAATAAAATGTTACATGTATAACCTTGGTCCACACCTAAGACACAATAGACATCATACCCTCTTTCTTACACAAGAACAACACTTTAGCCAATTTGACTTACATCTACATGACCAACAACCTCTTAAATTACAGACTCTTGGCGATTAGCCATTCATCATACAAAGATTCAAGATTCATTGATTACAGTTACATATCCATGCAAATAATTGGCTACAAATCCCGTGAATCTCATAATTTTGTTACAGTTGACTACCAAGTCAGATTACTCGTCAAGTACCAGTCGACCTTCATTCGATCTTTAGTCGGTCTCCACACGCCTGCATATAGACCTCTTATTGGTTGACCTCTTTGACTTGTTGTCGATGTATTTACCATTTCTAACCACCTCGACCTTCTACTTTTCCTTTACTCGATCGACTAACCCCAACCTTCGACTTGTTGTTGATCCACCTCGACTTCGTATTTCCCAGTTGAACCACTTCGACGTTCAACTTGGACTATCGGTCGATCCACCTCAACTTTCACTGCAAATAATATAACAACCCAACAAATATTTGAGTAGTGTTTTTCATGATGTCCATGAATATTGCAAGCTTAAAATAAGAAAACAGTGAAGTGTCGAAAAGATAGAAAATTTTAACGATATCGTAAAGGAAAAAGATTTTGGGGAGCAATATAGTGTATATCGCTAAGGAAAAATATTTTGGGGAGAAATACAGTGTATATCTCTAAGGAAAAAACATTTTGGGGAGTGATACAATATGTATCACGAGAGAAAAATATTTCTTTGGGTGAAACAACGAAGTAAAAAAATATTTTTTGGGTGCGATAAAGAAGGGGAAAGACTCTCTTTATCGTGCTGAAATATAATTTTTGTGGGAGAAACAGTGGAGGATTTTTTTTCCCAGGTGAAATAAAGAAGGGAAAATATTAACTTATCTTGCCGAAAGATAATTTTTGTGGGTGAAACAGTGGAGGAAAAAAAATTTGGGCATGATACGGTGATGATGCCAAAGGAAAAAGAAGAAAGAAATACATGTATCATCCAAAAGTAATTCAGAAACAAGGCATGTGTCAACCAAAATTTAAATTTTTGACTCGATACATCAACCAAAAAATAAATTTTTTGGCCCAATACATTGACCAAAAGATAAATTGTTGGCCCGAAACATCGACCAAAAAGAAAAAAAATTGGTCGGATATGTCGACCAAAAGACAATTTTTTGGCCCAAAATGTCAGTCAAAAGATAAATTATCTTGACGATAAAGGGAAGAGTCTCGAAGAGAAAGAAAATAATTATTTCCGACAAAGAAAATAATTTTTCAGTGATAGAGGGAAGAGTCTCTATGAGAAATATAATAATTCTCGTCGACAAAGAAAATAATTTTCGATGATAAAGGGAAGAGTCTTGGTGAGAAAGAAAATAATTCTTACTAACAAGGAAAATAATTCACGATGATAAAGAGGAGAGTCTCGCCCAAGGAAAAAATATTGTTGGAGCAATGTATCAACAAAAGAATATATTATTAGTGCAACAAAAGAAGAGAAGGAAATAAAGAAGAAGAAGAGAGGAGAAAAGAAAAAGAGAGGAGAAGAGAGGAAGAAAGGAAAGAAGAAAAATGGATAAGTCTCAGTGAGAAAGAAAATAATTCTTGTCAACAAAGAAAATGACTTATAGTGATAAAGGTAAGAGTCTTAGTGAGAAAGAAAATAATTCTCATTGACAAAGAAAATGATTTACGACAATAAAGATGAGAGTATCGGTCGAGGAAAAAAATATTGTTGGAGTGATGTATCAGTAGAAGAATTAATTATCAATGTGATAAGATAAGATAAGAAAAGAAAGGAGAAGAAAAGAGAAGAAAAGAAAAATATAAGAGAAGAGAGGAGGAAAGGAAAGGAAAAAATGGATACACACACACAAGTTTGGAGAAAAAAACTTGTTTTGGCCATAACAAGAGAATAAAAAATCAGAATCAAATGAAATTTAAATGGTATTTCCATAGAGAGGAGGCCTACAAAAATGTCAGTGAGGGCCTATGACCAATTCTACTTAAATTTTCCAGAAAATCCAAATTAGTTCCTTTTAAAGAACATATTGTTGCTCAATGATAGGGACCTACATCAAGATGAAATTTTTACAGAGAGTCCAAAAAGGAGGCATGAAGATACGCATTGGGGATCTAAATATAATGTATTCACCAATGCTATAAGTATAATATACGCATTGGTGATTAATAAAAATAATGGTGCCAACATCTCACCTTGAATATTCAAAATTTCACTACCCTTCGATGCACATGGTAATATAGGCACCCATATGTACTAATTGTACAAGCACCAAGGTACATTCTAACTTAAACACATAGAATCTTACATAAACTTAAAATAATCGATACTTCATACACAAAAAATTCAAATATGATGCGTAGAAATTTTTAGAGCATTGGTGCTCTATACATAACCAAAAAGGCGAAATGGGTGTGTAACAACTACAAGCACACTGGTGCATTTGTATTATATGTACACATTGTGCATTTTGAAAATAAAAGCACCAAAAAAAAAACCTCCACTATGACCTCTACCTGCCCAATTTTTTTTAATTATATGGAACA
Source organism: Picea glauca (assembly GCA_000966675.3). Lineage (NCBI taxonomy): Eukaryota > Viridiplantae > Streptophyta > Pinopsida > Pinales > Pinaceae > Picea > Picea glauca. The sequence goes on from JZKD02S1434888.1 coordinate 1,213,172, forward strand.
TCCCTTAAAACCTCCACTTCAAATAGTGGAGGTTGTAGAAGAGGTTTTTTGGAAAAAAAATTCAAATCTTGTAATAGCAAAAACCTTCGCTAGAAGGTGTTCTCCTTGTAGTGTCAACATAAAAAACAAGTATTATGAGATGGTTCCCTACTTTCTTGGTATAGACACTGGGATCAAAATGGCATCTATAAAATATAGTGTCAAGAAGAAATTTATTCATTTTAGCATACAAATGTTGAAGATCTTTCTTAAGACAATAGAAAGAGTTTTTAAGGAGACAAACAATGTTGGATTCATTCTAAACATATCCAAGAGGTTGTTCCATGTAAATTTATTCTTTCACATCCCCATGCAAGAAGGAATATTTAACATCCATCTGATGGATATCCCATTTATGTGAGGCGGCAAGGGATAGAACAAGGTGATGGAATTCATTTTGGATACAGGGGTAAATGTTTCATTATAGTCAATCCCTTCAGCGTGAGAAAATCCTTTGGAAACTAATCGAGCCTTGTGTCTTTCAACACTTCCATCTAAAGCATACTTAGTTCTATACACCCATTTACAATTGATAATTTTTCTTCCTTTTGGAAGAGGTACAAGATCCCAAGTATCATTCATTATTAAGGAATGATAGTATTCATTCATTTTTTTGTCCCAATCAAGATGGGAAAAATATTCTACAAATATTTCTAGATCACGAGTCTCTAAAACATAAGCCAAAAGAGAGTAGGCTCACTGAAAATATGAATGTGCATGGATCTTATCTATAGGATCACCAACAATATCATCAGCTACATCTCTTATTGTATAGACTCACTTGGGAAGTGGTGGTGCTAGTGTAAGTTCATATTAAATGGACCCAATTGGAGGAAGGTGAGAAAATAGAGGTGTATTTTTATCATCACTTCATCCTCTGAAGAAGAAACCAAAATAGGATTACTAATAGAAAATTTGGGAAGAGAAGATGGCATATACATTGAATATGGCTCATAGGCTAAAGATGGCGCAAATGTCGAATTAGGCTCGTGGGCCAAGGGAATTTCATCCAAATTAACATCTCTCCTAATGATAATTTCATTTGAATTAGGTTGACTATTCTATCACATTTTACATCTTTAGATATCCAACAAAAATTCACTTCTCACTTTTAGGCTGTAATGCTTTCATTTTCTCATCAATAATTTGAGCCCATGCTTCACTACCAGGCACTCGAAAGTGGCTTACATCTAGTTTAATTTTACTCCACACTTCTTCCAATGTTATATTTTTTATATCCTTTTTGAGAGTGTCATTGACTATATAATTGGAACAATTAATGGATTTTACCCAAAAATGAAGACTTAATCCCTTAGATTGGATCATACAATTTCTCATTTCCTTTAACGTGTGATCATTTTTCTTAGCAACGCCA
>JZKD02S1434888.1:1214831-1228174 GCA_000966675.3 Picea glauca
AAAAAAAAAAAAAAACTAAAACCTAGAGAAGGAAGCGGACCACACAAATCACTATGAAAAAGATGCAAGGGGTTTGAGGCATTCCAAGATGCACATTTGTCAAAATTGTCTCAATGATGTTTGTTGAGAACACAAATAGCACAAACTCCATTTTTGCAAGAAATGAGAGGAAGACTAGTCACCATATTTTGATTACATAGTTGTTGCAATGGGTGGTAGTTTAAATGACCAAATCGCTCATGCCAAATTTTTCTCAAGTCATCACTGTGAGCAATAAAAAATGATGGAAAATATGATGACCCAAAGTTGTTAAATCATCACAACCTAGTAATATCATTAACAATTCCAATTACTAGGAGATGCTCAAGGTATTTTAAATCCTTGATTACAACTTGGTGAAGTGAACACTCTACTATTTTACCTTCGCTTGAATGAGTGATTTGATATATTGATAAAAGTGTTGGCATGTTTACAAGCAAAATGTTCTTGTCATTGATGGCAAGAACAACAACGACGATGGTATGTTTACAGGAAATAAAATAAGCAATGATGGAAAACATGGAAAGCATAAGTTTAGGAGAAGCGAATAGTATGCATAGACAAGAAATCTCAGAAGAGATAGCAGTTTCCAAAAGCGCAGACGAGGTCCCATAAATCAAGGCTCGCAGAAGGATCAAAGGTTGTGGCCTTTGACACTTAGAGATTTGAGAAATCCAAATCTCAGGAGGAGAAGTGACAGTGGTCGTCGGATCAGTATCCATAAAGGAGGAGCACGCAGAAAGATCGAGTCATCGATATAAGAACATGATCAATGAACAACGATTAGTTTGGGTCTAAATATGTGAGGAGTTTACACTCAGGAACGTTTGAGATTTTAAATCTCCAGAATGCGAAGTTTCATCAGTCGTCGGATCAATTTCAAGTGGAAGGACAGGATAAGATAGCAAATTTGCATCACAGAAAGATCGATTTGTCGATCCAAGATCCCGATCGAATGAACAACATTCACTTCAGATATAGAGATGTGAGGAGGTTACGTGCCTGAATGTTTGAGATTTGAAATCCCCGGAATGCAAAGTTTCGTCAACCGTCGGATATGGAGATCAGACAAGGACCGTTAGATCAGGGATATCCATGTCAGCAGACCACATCAGCAAGGACACGTGGTAGACCATGTCAACAAGGACATGTCGCACAATTAGACAATGAAAAGTGTCAAGTTGATTCGGCATTTCAGGTACGTGGAAATCACAAATCCAAGTGACAGGTGGTAGTTTCTCGACTCATGACACATCATCGAGTGACACAAGAATTACGTCACTCTGGGAGTTTTGCTTCGAGATTTTTACCACCAGTACTCGACCAAAGACCTGAAGTCCCGAATGAAAAATACCTGTAGTGGATACGAGTCAATCTGAAGATCACTTCGGGTGTATTCTCAATCATTGATCGTGTAGTAGGATATGTGTCAACGGATCATGAACTCCAGGAGAAACTTCTTCGGGAAAACATGAAGGTGAAAGGTTTGAGATTTTAAAAGTGTCATAGTCTCTAAGTGAACAAGGATCATTGATCTGAGGGGGGCATGTGTCATTGGATCGTGGACTCCGGGTGAAATTCTCTGGGAGTAAGTGAAGTTTGATAATCGAAACTCCCAAAGCTCGAAAGGCGAAATCGATCTCATCCGTTACTTTGGACGGACATGTCTCATATGATCATTGAGACCAAGGATTGCACGTCAACAAAGGAAAGAAGGCAGATTCGTTGATTGAAGAGGATAGATATCAGCAGATCTTCCATTCAAGAAGATATCTAGTCAACAACAACAGGGTTTGAGAGTTGAAGCTCCTGGAGCCTGGATCATGAAGGAAACCTCAGTTGTTGATGGAGGAAGGATAGATCTAGTCTACAGACTTGAGAGGACATATCTGAACCATCCATTCAAGATTACCGTCAATATCGTGAGATCGATGGTCATGCTCCATTGCGGGGCTAGAACATGCTTGGGTCTTAATTTTTCATGAGCGGTCCACAATTGAAACCATAGTTTTGGAGAAAGGATGCATGGAGGCTCATAGTGAATTGCGGAGTGAAAATTAGTTTGGTCTAAATCACCTTTGGACACGCCCGCAATCACATGGTCACATGAATCTCATAGCCCAAGGTCATATCATGAAATGGAGCCAGGGCTCACTAGACATAGATCAGGAAGAGCCTTTTGAATAATCCCTTGGTCATCGTCCATGGTCACATGAAGGAAGGGGCTTAGAAGCCAAAGAAGCCATAGTTGACTAGTTGTAACTGACAGAAAAGATGAAGAGTCTCGATTGCCAAAGAAGCTAAGGAATCTCAGCATAACGCCCAGTGATGATGAATGCATGGAGCTAACCACCAGAGAATATGAAGAGTTGCCATGATGACCAGGAGATGACTTGATGAGAGAAAATAATGCAGAATAGAGAAGTGAAGTAATTCTATTGTTGAGCTATGCACAAGTGAGGAAGAGTTGCAGTGAACGACCTGTAGGGAAGAATAGTGATGTTGTGAAGAGAATGCAGTGGCATGGCGCATGAAGTATGCAAAAGGTGCACTAAGAGTATAAAAATGTAGAACAAAGAAGAGATCGATGTTGTTATTGAGAGAAATTCAGGTGAGCAAAGAGACATTGATGCAGGCAGAGCAGAGTAGTGTAGCATAATAGTGATGAGACTAGTAAACCATAGATAAATTTTGTTTCATTGTGATAAATTTATGAAAAGAAAATATTTATATTTCAGGGTGGTAGGGAGGATTGTGGTCCTCAGAGTTTCAAGTTGGTGCTTGAACAAAGGGAGTTGTAGCTTCCATCTGGTTGCAACCAGAAAAACCAAGGCAGTAGGGTGATGCAAGGGAGAATTATTGTTCGATGTTATACAAGTTGGTTCCTATGTGACTGGAAGTTGGTGTTGGAACACTCAAGGAGTTGGTGCTTCCTTCTAGTGGGTGCTAGAGAAATCAGAGAGTTGGTGCTCTCAGCAAGTTGTTTCTTGTAAAATAGAGGTTGTAGCCTCAAGAGGAGTTGGAGCTCATAAGAATGATATGTACAGATAATAAAGATTACTTATCATATTAAGAAGAAGAGTTTTTTCCCTTTATGGGTTTCCTCAGGAAATATTTGTCTCTGTGTATTTCATGTGTGTGATTGATTTTGAATATTCTATTGCTTACTTCCTTGCATTATTGTGATTGTCATTGAGTGTCCTATAAAGAGTTTAAAATGGGCATGATTTTTTAAGCATAGTAACAACTGATTCACCCCCCCCCCACCTCTTAGTTTTCCAACAATTGGTATTAGAGTCGGTTCCTTTTATTTAAAGGTAGATCAGTAAGCTTAAACATTTCAAGTCATGAAGGAAATTCAACCAATAAGGCCCCTTTGTTCAATGGAACAAACTTTGCCTTCTGGAAAGTTAGGATGAGAACCTACATAATGGCTTTAGGTGCAGATGTTTGGGATGTGGTAGACATTGGTTATGTAAAGCTAGTTGTATTAGATAATAAGGATGACAAGCTAGAATTCAGCTTCAACGCCAAGGCTATGAATGCTATTTTGAGTGGGCTTGCAGAAGAAGAATTTGTAAAATTCATGCACTTAGAAACTGCCAAAGACGTGTGGGACAAAATCATTAGGAGTTATGAAGGTAATGAGAAGGTAAAGGATGTCAAGCTTCAAACCTATAGAGTACAATTTGAATAGCTTTATATGAAATAAGATGAAACTATTGGGAAGTACTTTCTGAGAGTTGAAGAACTAGTAAATACAATGAAAGATCTTGGTGTAGAAATCGAGGAAGCCTCTTTAGTTCAGAAAATTTTGAGATCTCTACCAGATAGGTTCAACCCAAAGGTCTCTGCTATAGAAGAACTCAATGATCTAAAAACTTTGGCTTTTGATCAACTTCTAGGAACGTTTACTGCATATGAAATGAGGATAGGTAAAGATAAATCCAACACTAGAGAAGCTTCTTTTAAAGTAGATAAGAATGAGGAATCTTAGCCTGATGAAATTGAAGCAAAATTTGTCAGAAGACTAAAGAAAGAATCAAGAAAGAATCAAGGAAAGTTTCCCTTCAAGTGTTTTAATTGTGTAAAGATAGATCACTTTGCATTTAAGTGTCCACATGATGTAGGAGCATCGCCAACTCATCAAGCAAGCCAACACATCAAGCGAAGATCAGCTAGATAAACAAATCCGAATTTTTGAAGTGCTTTGGGATTGTAGCGCAAGTCTTTAATGAACCATTTATGAAGGTGCATTTGTATATTGTATTGGACCTTGAGCCTTTAAGCTCCCATCCTTTGGTAGATAGGAGGCATTTAATCTAGTTAATGCTGGTAGATAGGATTTTTAAGTCTAGATTTGATAGTTTAGAGTCCGAGAGGGAAAACGGATATAGACACCCTCATTGTACCATTGTAAAATGATAATAGAGGAAGCATTCAGGAGAAGAGAAGAGAAAGCAGAGAATAGTGTATGAAGAACACCCATGTACATGCATTTGAATTAATAGAAGGAAGCTTTGATTCAAACTCATGGTTTGTGTTGTTTCTCTATGTATTGATGTTATGTTTATGAATGTTTGCTTTCCTGTCATGCATTTGTTTTTATATGCTGTGCATGTGATTTCATGTTTCAAACTGAAGTCTGAAAGGGGGAGAGAGTGAGGTTCAATTTTTTCTCTATCTAAGCCAGGAGATTCCTGCAAGGTGTGCAGTCGAAAATCATCCGCAAGGAGTGAGTTGATGAAGGCTCAGGGAGTTTAACTTTTGTCCTCGTTCGCCCAGAAGTGGATTTGGGTTGTTGAAGCCGTGCAAGGAGTGCGCAGGCTTAAGAGGAGGTATCAGTTGTGAATCTGAGAAGAAATCAATCGAAGACTGCTGTTGCAGGAGTTGCGCAGAGTCGAAGGGATTCAACACTTGGGAGTTGTTGAATGATTGCCACAAGTAGTGCGTGCAAGTTCCTATGAAAGAATCAGAGTGGAAAAGTTCAGGAGGTATAACACCTTCATGATATCATCAAAGGAGAGCACAGGAAGTTGTGCCGTGAAACTTTTCACGTAAGAGTTGCAAGTGCAGGCGTTGAAGGGAAAGTTCTGAGAAGGAACACTTAGCCATTCTCAAGAAATCCTCAAGAAGGGAGGAAAGGAATCGAAGGTCGGGATTCGCAGAGGAAATTCATGAAATCCCGTCAGCTGTTAGATCTCGAGAAGTTGCGTAGGGTTTAATTCCTAGCAAGCAAAGGAGGAGTCCCAGAGGAGTCATCGGGGTTTTGCTGAGCAAGAGAATCGAGACCGTGTGAGTCTCGAAATCCCGAGAAAGGATCCTAGCCGTTGATCTCGGCAGGACACGCATCGGACATCAGGACAGGAGTCGAGATTTAACTCATCGGGAATTCCAGGAGTGTGGAATCGTTGCATGTTGGAATCATGATCCGCGATATCCCTACAGGGCTTAGAACTGTCCATCGACGAGGACACATGGCGAGAGATCCTGAAGAGTCGGATTTTGGGGCATCGAAGTTTCCAGAGGCAAGAAACTCTTGCATATAGGAATTGCGATCCGCAATTTCCCAATAGGAACAGGACCGTCCATCAGCAGGGACACGTGGCAAGAGATCCTGAGGAGACGGGGATCGGGGAATCGAGGTTTTCGAAGACAGATAACTCATGCAACTAGAAACCGCGATACGCGATTTCTCGATCATCGCATAAGTGTGGGCCATTGGCGCTAGAGCAAAGGACAAGTGTTGGAAGGTCAACCCTCATAGGGAGTCAACGCCAAGTGGCATCAGCATATCGGGGGTTCGTGAGTTGGAGCTGCAAGGGATTGCGTCAAGAAGTGCAATATCGCGAGAAGCAATATCCCGATAACCACAGGGTAGCGTGTGGGACCACAAGAGCGAGTGGAAGATAGGTGACAGACACCGGAAGATCTCGCGAACTCGGGAGTTCACAGTGTGAAAGCCCAAATATTGGGAGTTTCAAGTCACAAGGACGTGAGGTTGCGAAAGCGCGACAGGAGAGTATCGACGTTTTGGCACCTCGGGTATCGCGAGTTGGAAGCCTGAGGATTTGGTTTCGTGAGTAGCGAAGTCACGATAGAGCGAGGCTACGATAGAGCAGAAGTCCCGATAAGGTGGGAGAAGGTCAGTGTTAACTGAGCCATCGAGAGTCGGGGATCCATGAGGACAGTGGATCACGACAGCGCAAGTGTCGATTTCCCAACGGGGAAATTCCTGATAAGAGAAAGGAAGCCGTGGGTGAATATTCATCAGGATTCGGGGATTTGTGAGACCCGATCCTGTGCTTTCAGGACTCACGATCTTGCGAGGTCCGATTTCCCGATAAGACAAGGGAGATCATAAGGAGAGTCCTGTGGGTGTTGGAAAGTCCCGATAATGGATTTGAAGAGCATTTTAGCTCTTCGGGCCAAAGGAAGAGAAGGTCATGTGGGAGAGGACGTGCCCTGGGTGGTGCATTTGTGTCAGAGTGGTATCAGAGAGAGAAAGATTTCTTTGCTTTCTGTAGCAGAGAAGAAGAGAAAATTTCACCATGCCACCAAGGAGAGAAAGACAATCACCCGATCCAGAGGATAGGGGAAACCAGAGAGGAAGAGGGAGACAAGCACAGAATCCAGAAATGGAGAGGTAGATACGTGATCTTCGAGTGAGACTAGAAGATATGGAGGCAGCACAGAGATGCACAGCCAGTGCTGGAGATCTAAGTGACTCCGAAGGCGAAGTTGAAGTTGAGCAACAAGGAGAAGTTGATGCCGAAGATGCAGCCAATGAGCAGTTAATTAAGGCTATCGCACGGATGAGTTCGAAAACAAAGATGAACATTCCAGCTTATGAAGGGAATATGGATGCAGAAGAGATTCTAGACTGGATTAGAGCTCTTGACACCTACTTCGATTATGAGGATATCGAAGAGGATAAAAAGGTTAGGCATTCTATCACACGATTGAAGGGACACGCAGCATTATGGTGGGACGAACTTCAAGAAGACAGACGTTCCAAGGGCAAGAAAAAGATTAAAAGCTGGGATCGAATGATTGTGAAGATGAAGGCAAAGTTCATCCCAAGGGATTATCAAATCACACTGTTCAGGAGAATGCAGAACCTAAGACAGAAGTTGATGACAGTGAAGGAGTATACTGAGGAATTCTACAAGCTAAATATCAGAGCAGGTCATCGGGAGAGCGATGATGAAAAAGTTTCCAGGTATATGAATGGCTTGAGATACGATATCTAGGATGAGATGAGTATGACGACCATCAGAATGGTGGAGGATGCATATCAGATGGCGTTGAAAGTTGAAGAGAAGCTGAGCCGTAAGCCAGGACAGCGAGGCTGAGGTAGGAGCCAACCAAAAGGTAAGTTAGTTGCCCAAGATAGGTTCCAAAAATCCAAGGATGACTGGAAAAAGCCTCAGAATAGAACGAAAAGAGGTGGAAGTTCACAACGAGGCCATCACGCTAAACAGCGAAGGCAGCATACAGAACAGGGTGGAGGATACACTGATAATAACACATTTCCTCGTACCAGAGGTAGAGGAAGAGGCAGAGGTGGAGTCATCACATGCTTCACGTGTGGAAAGAATGGACACAAGGTAGTTGACTATCCAGATAGGAAGAAGGATGGAGGAGAAGCGCACATCGCCGAGGAACAGAGGTGAGATACTGAAGCAGAAGATGCAGAAGACGGAAGGTCATTGATGATGTGTAAAGTTCTATTAACACCCGAGAAGGAGGTGGAGGACATAGCTCAAAGAAACAAACTTTTTAGAACCCCATGCAAGACCAAAGACAGGAAATGCAAGGTTATCATGGACAACGATAGCACAGATAATCTCGTTTCAACCGAGATGGTAGAAAAGTTGGAGTTGGAGACGATTGATCACCCGAGTCCATACAAAGTCTCATGGCTACAGAAGGGGCATCAGGTAAGTGTCACCAAATAGTGCTTAGTTGACATCAAGATAAGAGGATACAATGATAAAATACTCTGTGATGTTATTCCTATGGATGTATGTCATTTATTGCTGGGCAGACCATGGCAATATGACAGGAACGTAATTCATGATGGGAAGATGAATACGTATACTTTGGAGAAGAATGGAAGAACACATATGYTACTTCCAATTAAAGATAAAGAAGTAAAACCAGAAMYRAGAAATAYTGTACTTCTCATGAGTGGGAAGGAACTTCTGGCGGAAGTAAAGAAGAAGGAAGATCCACAATTCTTTGTGGTCAGGAAACCAAAAATCGTTTTGACCAGCACAAGAGTGGATGATTTACTGGAAGAAATTTAGGAACTGCTGGAAGAGTTCACTGACATTGTGGTAGACGAATTACCTCATTCGTTGTCACCGATGAGGAGTGTGAGTCATCATATAGACCTCATACCAGGAGCCAGTTTGCCAAACAAAGCTACGTACAGTTTGACGCCGCAGGAGAATGAAGAGGTTAAAAGGTAGGTACATGAACTGTTGGATAAAGGACTGATCAGGGAAAGTTTAAGCCCGTGCACAGTTCCAATGGTATTGAGTCCAAAGAAAAATGGAGGCTGGAGAATGTGCACCAATTCCAGAGCCATTAACAAGATAACCATCAGGTACAGGTTCCCATTGCCATGGATGGATGACTTGATGGAATGTTTAAGTGGAGCCAAAAAAATTTCAAAGGTTGATTTGAAAACTGGATACCATCAGATTCGCATGAGGGAAGGCGATGAGTGGAAGACAACCTTCAAAACCAACGAAGGGTTGTATGAATGGCTAGTCATGCCATTTGGCTTGACGAATGCACCAAGTACCTTCATGAGGTTGATGAATGAAGTGCTGAAGGAATTCATTGGTAAATTTGTCATTGTTTATCTGGATGACATATTGATTTTTAGTAAAACAAAAGCAGAACATCTAAAGCATTTAGCTGCAGTAATGAAGAAGCTAAAGCAGGAGGAGTTATTGATCAACATGAGGAAATCATCATTTATGAAGGCAGAACTCATTTACTTGGGATTTTTCATATCGATGAATGAATTAAAGATGGATCCAAGTAAAGTGGAGGTAATTAAAAATTGGCCATCACCGAGAAATATTTTCGAGGTGAGAAGTTTTCATGGACTGGCTAGTTTTTACCAAAAATTCATCAGAAATTTCAGTGGAATTAGCACAGCGATGATGGAAATAGTCAAGAAAAGACATAAATCTTTTCATTAGACTGAAGAGGCAGAGAAGAGTTTCAACCTGTTGAAACAAAAGATCACGGAACAGTCGGTTTTGGTGTTGTCGGATTTTACGAAGGTGTTCCAGGTGAAATGTGATGCAACTGGCTTTTCCATAGGAGCGGTCCTGAGCCAGGAGGATAGACCAATTGCATATTTCAGCGAGAAGCTGGATGAGGAAAAAGTGAAGTACTCCACGTATGACAAAGAATTTTATGCTATCATACAAGCATTGAAGAAATGGAGGCATTACTTGATCCCGAAAGAATTTGTTTTGTATAGTGATAATCATGCACTGCAGTTTGTGACTCAACAGGAGAAGTTGAATCAGAAGCATGCTAAATGGGTAGAGTATATGCATAATTTTACATTTGTAATTAAACACATTTCAGGTACTGCTAACAAAGTGGCTGATGCTTTGAGCACGAAGTGTTTGTTGCTGCAGGAGTTTCGAATCAAAACATTGGGTTTTGAAAATCTTAGGGACATGTACGCAGGTGATGCAGATTTTGCAGAGGCATATGAAGTCGCTGAGAATCCAGTTCTCAGAGACAGAAGCCCATGGATAGATTATATGATCCAGGAAGGATTGTTGTTCAGAGGCAATCAATTGTGCATTCTGAATTGCTCCATGAGGGAGAACTTATTGAAGGAGAAGCACAACGGTGGATTAGCAGGACACTTTGGCCATGACAAAACATTTGCAAAGATGAATGAGTCATATTTTTGGCCGGGGATGCGAACAGATGTCAAGATATTTGTCGACAGATGTAGAATTTGCCAGCATTCAAAGGGCAGGAAGCATAATGTGGGATTCTATCAACCATTACCCATATCGAGAGTTCGTGGGATGAAATCAGCATGGATTTCGTATTGGGATTTCCTAGAATGCAAAGAGGACATGATTCGATCTTTGTGGGTTGAAAAGTTTTCCAAAATGGCACATTTTATCCCATGTCAGAAGACCAGTGATGAGACTCATATCGCAAATATGTTTTTCAAGGAGGTCATTAGACTTCACGGGATACCCAGAAGTATAGTATCGGACAAGGATACGAAATTCATTGGACATTTCTAGAGGACACTCTGGAAGAAGATGGAAAACGGATATAGACACCCTCATTGTACCATTGTAAAATGATAATAGAGGAAGCATTCAGGAGAAGAGAAGAGCAAGCAGAGAATAGTGTATGAAGAACACCCATGTACAGGCATTTGAATTAATAGAAGGAAGCTTTGATTCAAACTCATGGTTTGTGTTATTTCTCTGTGTATTGATGTGATGCTTATGAATGTTTGCTTTCCTGTCATGCATTTTTTTTTATATGTTGTGCATGTGATTTCATGTTTCAAACTGAAGTCTGAAAAGGGGAGAGAGACTTTTTAGAACCACATGCAAGACCAAAGACAGGAAATGCAAGGTTATCGTGGACAGCAGTAGCACATATAATCTCGTTTCAACCGAGATGGTAGAAAATCTGGAGTTGGAGACGACTGATCACCCGAGTCCATACAAAGTCTCATGGCTATAGAAGGGGCATCAGGTAAGTGTCACCAAACAGTGCTTAGTTGACATCAAGATAGGAGGATACAATGATAAAATACTTTGTGATGTTATTTCTATGGATGTATGTCATTTATTGCTGGGCAGACCATGGCAATATGACAGGAACGTAATTCATGATGGGAAGATGAATACGTATACTTTGGAGAAGAATGGAAGAACACATATGCTACTTCCAATTAAACATAAAGAAGTAAAACTAGAACCAAGAAATAATGTACTTATCATGAGTGGGAAGGAACTTCTGGCGGAAGTAAAGAAGAAGGAAGATCCACAATTCTTTGTGGTCAGGAAACCAAAAATCGTCTTGACCAGCACAAGAGTGGATGATTTGCCAGAAGAAATTCAGGAACTGCTGGAAGAGTTCGCTGACATTGTGGTAGGAGAATTACCTCGTTCGTTGTCGTCGATGAGGAGTGTGAGTCATCATATAGACCTCATACCAGGAGCCAGTTTTCCAAACAAAGTTGTGTACAGGTTGACACCGCAGGAGAACGAAGAGGTTAAAAGGTAGGTACAAGAACTGTTGGATAAAGGACTGATCAGGGAAAGTTTAAGCTCATGCATCGTTCCAACGTTATTGAGTCCAAAGAAAGATGGAGGTTAGAGAATGTGCACCAATTCCAGAGCCATTAACAAGATAACCATCAGGTACAGGTTCCCATTTCCATGGATGGATGACTTGATGGACTGTTTAAGTGGAGACAAAAAAATTTCAAAGGTTGATTTGAAAAGCGGATACCATCAGATTCGCATGAGGGAAGGCGATGAGTGGAAGACAGCCTTCAAAACCAATGAAGGGTTGTATGAATGGCTAGTCATGTCGTTTGGCTTGATGAATTCACCAAGTACCTTCATGAGGTTGATGAATGAAGTGCTGAAGGAATTCATTGGTAAATTTGTCATTGTTTATCTGGATGACATATTGATTTTTAGTAAAACAAAAGAAGAACATTTGAAGCATTTAGCTGCAGTAATGAAGAAGCTACAGCAGGAGAAGTTGTTGATCAACATGAGGAAATCGTCATTTATGAAGACATAACTCATTTACTTGGGATTTTTCATATCGGTGAATGAATTAAAGATGGATCTAAGTAAAGTGTAGGTAATTAAAAATTGGCAATCACCGAGAAATATTTTCGAGGTGAGAAGTTTTCATGGACTGGCTAGTTTTTACCGAAAATTCATCAGGAATTTCAGTGGAATTAGCGTAGCGATGATGGACACAGTCAAGAAAAGACATAAATATTTTCATTGGACTGAAGAGGCAGAGAAGAGTTTCAACCTGTTGAAACAAAAGATCACGGAACAACCGGTTTTGGTGTTGCCGGATTTTACGAAGGTGTTCCAGGTGAAATGTGATGCAAGTGGCTTTGCCATAGGAGCGGTCTTGAGCCAGGAGGACAAACCAATTGCATATTTCAGCGAGAAGTTGGATGAGGCAAAAGTGAATTACTCCACGTATGACAAAGAATTTTATGCTATCATACAGGCATTGAAGAAATGGAGGCATTACTTGATCCCGAATGAATTTGTTTTGTATAGTGATAATCATGCACTGCAGTTTGTGACTCAACAGGAGAAGTTGAATCAGAAACATAGGAAGTGATGTTAATTATGAAGAATTTGTGGTTGATATGGAAGGTGAACTAATCAGTGCCTTAGAAGAGATTGGCAGACTCATACTCAAGAGGAGAAAACAAAAATAGTTGTTGATGCAGTTTGAAAAGAGTGCTAAAACCATGATGAAGACTTTTCCCTGCTAAAAGTGGAGTTAGAAGAGGCAAAGAAGATAGAGGATATTCTGAAACAACAATTGTCAGAAAAGAAGGCAAGATGTGAAGCCTTGGAAGAAGAGGTTGTAAAAACCAGAAAAGACATGGAGAAGTTTAAAGCATTGTATCTCCAAAATATTCCAAGCATTAAATCCTCAACATAACTAAATGAAATTCTGAACAAACAGAGATCTCCTTTGTTGAAGACTGGTTTAGGCTATGTAAGTGGTTCAAGTAGCAAAGAGACATAAAGAAAAGAGCCAGTAAAGATGATCAAGTTCCAAGTCAGCAGACAATCAGACCATGAGAGTACTTTGTCACCAAAAGTGAATAAAGAAAAGATGACCCCTGATAAAAAACAAAGAGGTCAGAAGATGGAGAAACAATTTCCAAGAAGAAGGCCACCCTTCAAGTACCAAAATTTATTCTATGGTTACTTCTTTTACTGTTCTAATTTTGTTCATAAGATTGCAAATTGTCAAATTAAGTTTAGAGACATGCAACTGATTGTTGATACTGAGAGGGGGGTGAATCAGTATCAAGTACAATTTAAAACCTTTTTCAACTTATACTTAAAACATTCAACTATTTCCAATGAGAAATGAACAATAGTATAAGAGTTAAACCAATACACCATAATACACCATGCACAATATATGAGAAATAATCAATAGTTTATTGTTCAAAGGAAGTAATGACTTCCAAAGGTAGCTACAGCTTCCAAATGTAGAGGGAGGGA
>JZKD02S1434888.1:1231276-1248561 GCA_000966675.3 Picea glauca
TCTCTGAAACTCCTCCAATTTTCACTCCTTGAATCCTCCCCAAAAAGAGGTTATAGAAAGAATGGTAGACTTTATTCAATTATGGTCTGTTCAAAAGACCCAACTTGTACAGCATTCCACGCGCTCAATATTTAACATCTGATTTTGAAACTTTCACACAAGAAACTATAGTCTGTTCTCTTTCCAATGGAAGTGGTCCCACTTCATTTTGATTTTGTATGAATAAGTTATGATTGTTTTACCCAGAACATTTGTTTATTGACTAGCTTCAGGACTGGTCACAAACCCTATCTTCCTTAGAGTGTATCTCCATAATTATAGCGAATCAAGAGCTAAATTTTTTACCAGAGGCACCTTGATATGTCTTCTCAATACCATATCGATTGCACCATCTAAATAGTTCTAGAAAAAAAGTTATAGAAAAAATGGTAAGATGACCTGAAAATAGCATACCTTAGAACACATCACCAAAAGACTTCATCCTCCCTTGAAATCCATCCTTCGTATCTTCTTATTACCTCTGAAATTCGACTTGTATCAAATGAATGTATAATAATGTTTATTTATACCATTTATGTCACTTCCTTTTAACATTAGGGCTGACTTGACACTTTCTTATTTTGTAATTATTTTCTTTAATTATTTTTAGGGGCTACATGTACTTCCTTCTTCAATTCACTTTGTCATCTTCAAAAATTCATTTCTCCTCAACCATGAGGATCCATGTGACCTGCCACATACCACCGGAAACAAAATGATGTATACTATCCATTCATGGTTGTTGTATATGCATGTGCATTGTCCTTCATGTCTAAATACCTTTATCAATCTTGCGGTCCAAAACCCATGACTGGGGTTGACATCAATGACAACAACCAATCTTCCAACACCAATGAGGTCAAGAAATAAACAATCTTTACAACATAGAACTAAGAAGCCAATGAATAAACAATGTAGCACCAATCACTTTGACCTACTGAACAATGAGCTCGAATGTTATAATTGTCATAACTTCATCCACAAAGCTACAAACTTCCATCTGAAGAATTACAAAACAGATACAAAGATAAAACCCTTAGCTAAAAATGTTAGCACATGGAAAAAGAAAGATAGTGAAAATTGTGGTCTAGTACTTTCATCTCAAAAACAAAAAGACCCCTGGTATATAGATAGTGGATGTTCCAAGCACATGACTGGAGACAAGGATAAGTTTTTGTCTATAAGTAAAGGAAAAATAGGAAATGTGACCTTTGGAAATGATGAACTAGGTAAAATCAAGGGTAAATGGATGGTGAGTTTAAGTAATGGCAAAGGAAAATCCCAGGATGTCTTGCTTGTAGATGGGTTGAAACATAATTTTCTTAGTGTAAGTCAAATGTGTGACAGAGGATGTGAAGTGGTGTTCACTTCCAAATACTGTAAGATAAAGTCTGTAAATTCAGGACAAGTGGTGGCTAAAGGCATAAGGATAGATAATAATGTATATGTGTTGAAAGAAGATAGAGAAGAGTGTCATCTAAGAAAACATGATGAGAGTTGGTTATGGCATAGGAGACTTGGACATATAAACTTTGACCACTTAATCAAGATCAAAAATATTTAGGCAGTAAAATATCTTCCAAGAATATCAAAGCCATAAGTGTGTGTAAACCTTGTCAAGTAGGAAATTTAACTAGGACATAGTTTAAATCCAAGAACTCTACTTCAATAGAGAAACCACTTCAAATAGTTCATATGGATCTATGTGGGCCATCAAGATAGGAAGGCATAGGGAAGGAAAACTACTTCATTTTGATCATTGATGATTACTCCATACTAACTTGGGTTTCTTTCCTCAAAGAAAAAGATGAAGCATTTGAGAAATTTAAAATATTTAAGGCTTTAACTGAGAATCAAACATGCAATAGATTAAAGGTTGTGAGATCAGACAAAGGAGGAGAATTTATGTCAAGTTATTTCAAGGATTTATGTGATAAACATGGGATCAAAAGAAAATACACAATCCTAGGAACCCCACAAAAAAATGGAGTAGTTGAGAGGCAAAACAGAACAGTTCAGCAAATGGTCAGGTCAATGATGAATGAGAAGAACATTGGTCAAAACTACTGGGTAGAAGAAATACACACAACAATCCACATTCTTAATAAAGCTCACCTCAGACCACACAGTGACAAGACACCTTATGAACTGTGGCATGGAGAACCTACTACAATCAAACACTTCAAAGTCTTTGGGAGTAAGTGCTACATAAATAACAATAATGAGAACCTTAGCAAGTATGATGACAGGGATGATGAAGGCATCTTCTTAGGGTATGATACAAACAGTAAAGGATACAGATGCTATAATAAGAGCCTGCATAAATTGGTTGATTGTATTGACATAAAATTTGATGAAGGAGTTGATCCAGATGGATATCGGTGGCCACCCACCTTTTCCAACTGGCTCAAAACGGTTTTCTGACAATTTTGGTAATTTACTATTTTTAGCAGTTTTAACTTTTGGGGCTATTTTGAGGGCCTAAATGAAGGTTTTTCAGGATCAAGATCCTCAATGATGACCAATAACATGATTGGTCCCCAAAAATGAATCTCCTCGACGATACCTTTCCAACGGGCTATCACACACCTAAAACGGAGATCATATGCAAAAGTTACAACCTCGGGAAGTTGATGTACTAACTTACCCAAACGAGGCCCACATGACTTTTGGTGCTTCATCTCCTAGGGTTAGGTTTTTGGATGTCTAGGGTTATGGGCATTCTTTCTTATTGTAAAAAGGCCTTCAGAGCCTCATTGTAACTTTCTTCTTGCGAATGCGCACTTCCATCACATCTCTTCTCAGAGATAAGCTGCCACCATTCCAACAAGCTTGTTTCCGCTGCATTTTACAGTTTCAGCTTATTTCGTTATTGAATAGAAAACCAGTTTTACTGTATCTCTATTATTTTGTGTTAAGATCTACTAATAATCTATGTTCATTTCGTTTTGCTCATAAAATTTGGATCAGTGGTATCAGAACGGTCTGCTCCTTGTCGTCTTAATGCATGTCCCCAAGGAGGTCGGAGTACAAAGAGTTGGGTCTTGAGCTTGTTGCTCTTGAGGAAAGAAGCTCTCGCATGCCCAAGAGACCTCCCATGGCAGGAGAAAAAAAATATGATGGGATAGGACATCCTTTCAAACTGTTGATTGAGGAATCCCTCACGCAACAGAGGAATGAGATGATGGATAGTTTCGCGCAAATCCTTCGGTGGTTACCAATAGGGGACGCATCTTCTTCAAACGGAGGTGTCACCCCCTTCAAGGTATAAATAAAATTTGATATTCCTATATTTGAAGGTCAGATAGATGCAGATGTTGTACACAAGTGGTTGAATCCTTCAGGGATGCTATTAAGGAACAATACTACCCAGTCAGAAGTTATGACGACCTATATACCAGATGGACCACACTGCGGCAAGAAAGAGACCAAGCAGTGCCAGATTTCACAAATATCTTCCATATCTTGTGCACCAAGTTGGGTATAAAAGATTCAAAGCGACATCTAGTGCTCAAGTATCATAATTCTCTGCATAGATACATCCAGATTGAAATGGAATTTATGGACATCTCATCCTTGGGCGTGGCCTACCGATATGCCGTCAAAATTGAGAAGAAGCTCAAACAAAAGACGCGAAAATTTTGGCCTAGGAACCCCTCACAACAAAAGCTAGGAAAGGGCAACCCCAACCCACCAAACAAAGGATAGAGAAAATATGGATAGTATCAGGATAACCATTCCAAGCCGCAAGCAAAGAAGGACACCAGAAAGACAAAGAAAGATACCTAGAAGTGGTGCGACTTCCATAAGAGCCCTTGGCATAACATTGTCAATTGTCACTCAAAGTAGTCGTTGGTGGCCAAAGTGAAAGCCTCTGAATCAGATGTAGATTATGACTCTGAGCCAGAACCAGAAAGGGGAAGACAGATCATTGACACGGAACCTAGTGCCACCATTGCTACCACCAAGCTCCAGCCTGGTGAACCAGACAAGCCAGAAGAAGGAGAGTGCCTCTTCCATTCACAGATGTGGGTAAAAGGCACCCCGCTTCACTTCATCATTGATAGTGGTAGCCAGAAGAACCTCATCTCAGCATAGGTCATCAAGCGATTGGCCCTACCAACAACGCCGCACCCACAACAATACACCATTGGATGGCTCCTCTAAGGAAGCGATCTCTACATCAGCCAACAGTGTCGACTGTCGTACGACATCAAGCCCTTCAAAGATGAGTTATTGTGTGATGTTGCTCCTCTCGAATTTTGTAGTGGTGTATTAGGATGACATTCTAATTTACAGCAAGACTTGGGTTGAACACTTGAAGCATATTCAACAAGTTATGCACACCCTATGGAAACACAAGTTATACGCCAACTTGGAAAAATGCTCCTTCAGCATGGACAGGGTCCATTACCTGGGCTACATCATTGATCAGCATTGCGTACATGTGGATCCAGCCAAGATCCAAGTCATCCGTGACTGGCCAGCCCCAACAACACTCACTAAGCTTCGGAGCTTTGTGGGCCTTGCCAATTTCTACCGTAAGTTCGTGTTGAGTTTCTCCCATATTGCATTGGCCCTCAGCCAAATAAACAGAGGTGGTGGTAAGGCGAAATTTGTGTGGGGTTGGTCCCAACAACAAGTGTTCGATGATTTGAAGCAGCGCTTGTGCTAAGCCCCAGTACTTTCACTACCATACATGCAGCATCCTTTTGAGATCGAGACAGATGCTTCAGACTATGATGTGGGTGCCATTCTCACTCAGCACGGCCACCAAGTGGCTTATCATAGTGAGACACTGTCAGATACCATCCGTAAGTACCCTACTTATGACAAATAAATGCACTCCATTGTGAAAGCATGCCGCTAGTGGAGAAATTACATTATTGGGAAGGAGACAGTCATCCACACTGATCATAATCCACTATAGTTCATGAGGACGTAGGGAAAATTGCAGAATGACCACCATCAAAAGTGTTCCACATACTTGCAGCAATTCCACCTCAACATCAAGTATAAAACAGGAAGCACCAATCACGTCGCTAATTGCCTCAGCAGACCTCCAGTCTCAACACTCACCATGGTGCTAGAATCTTGTAGCCATGAGACATATGGATGGCCCCAACTCTATGAGACAGACCCTGAACTTCACCACCACCTACCAAATTTTGGGTGCAAACACAGTTGTTAATAATTTCCATCCTCATGATGGGTTGTTGTGTCATCTAGGACATATATGTGTTCCATCAAGTGAGCGAGTGAAGATGATCTAGGAAACCCACTACAGTCAAGTGGAAGGACACTTTGGCGTTGAAAAGACAATGGCGATGCTACAGAAACATTTCTACTGGTTGAAACTTTGACAAGAGGTCAGCAAGTATATCAGATACTACACTGTCTATGCTTTGCCAAACCAACCACTAAGAAACAGGGCATATACACCCCTCTTCCTACTCCTGGCAGGCCATGGGAATCCAACTCAATGGACTACATTTCAGTCCTCCCATCCATCAAGCGGGGAAATGACTTTGTTTTTGTAGTTGTTGATCACTTTTCTAAGATGGCGATTATGGTTTCTTGCAAGATGAGCATCACAATAGAGGCCACTGCCAAGCTCTTCTTTGAAGAAGTCTGGGTACATTTTGGAATCCCACAAACCATTATCTCCAATCGGGATAGTCGATTTCTCAGTACATTCTGGTCGAGCCTCTGGTCACTGTTGGACACCAAGCACTCCAAATCCACGGCCTTCCACCCCCAGACAGATGGCCAAACCGAGGTTGTAAATCGAATGATTGTGCATATACTTCACATGTATAATTCAAAGAACCCTTGTACATGGGATGAGATCCTTCCCTATGTCCAGCATAGCTACAACCGAGCCTTGCATAGCTCAACTAGCCATAGCCCCTTTCAAGTGGGGTTGGGAATCCAACCATTGGGATCCATAGATGTTTCACTTCCCCTTGCGGTCACCTCGGCCAAATCATCTCCTGCTCCAACTGAAGCTGACAAAGCCACCTGGTTCATTGAGGGGATCCAGCACATCCACCAACAGTTTCAAGATATCCTACATAAGTCCAATGACAAGTAAAAATAGCACCATGATCAACATCGGGTGCTACATAAGTTTCAGGTGGATGACAAAGTTTGGTTGCACTTGCAGGAAGAACGCCTTACAAGACCTCATCAGAAGCTTCACCCAGTATGTTATGGGTCATACACTATCACCAAGGTCGTGGGGGATAATGCTTTTGAGGTCAACATTCCTCCTTTTCTTGGTCTGAACCCAGTGTTCAACGTGGATCTCCATCGCCCTTATTTCCCACCATTATTGGACACCTCAGAAGTAGCAGAACAACTGACACCAACAGAGCTCAACCCCAACTTCCTAAAACAAGCATCCAATGATTAGATTGTGGACATACATATCAAGGGCACTCGACAACAAAGGATCCATCTTTATCAAGTCGTCAAAGCAGGGCAGCTCCTGCACCAAGGCAAGTGGCTCACCTGGGGCCAAATTCAGCAGAAATTTCCTCATCTAATGGGGGACCTCAATGAAATGGAGACCATTGCTTCCTAAGGAGGGAAGATTGATCCAGATGGATATCAGTGGCCACCCACTTTTTCCAACTAGCTCAAAACATTTTTCTAACAATTTTGGCAATTTACTATTTTTAGCAGTTTTAACTTTCGGGGCCATTTTGAGGGCCTAAATGAAGGTTTTTCAGAATCGAGCTCCTCAATGATAGATAAATGCATGATTGAGCCCTAAAAATTAATCTCCTCGATGATACCTTTCCAATGGGCTATCACACAACTAAAACAGAGATCGTATGCAAAAGTTACGACCCCGGGAAGTTGATGTACTAACTTACCCAAACGAGGCCCACATGACTTTTGGCGCTTCATCTCCTAGGGTTAGGTTTTTGGATGTCTAGGATTTTTGGCATTTTTTCTTATTGTAAAAATTCCTTTAGAGCCTCATTGTAACTTTCTTCTTTCAAATGTGTGTTGTCGTCACATCTCTTCTCAGAGATAAGCCGCCACCATTCCAGCAAGCTTGTTTCCACTGCATTTTACAGTTTTAGCTTATTTCGTTATTGAATAGAAAACCGGTTTTACTATATCTCTGTTATTTTGTGTTAAGTACCTATTAATAATCTGTATTCATTTCATTCTTCTCATAAAATCTAGATCATTGGTATCAGAGCAGTCTTCTCCTTGTCGTCTTAATGCATGTCCCCAACGAGGTCGGAGTACAAAGAGTTGGGTCTCAAGCTTCTTGCTCTTAAGGAAAGAAGCTCTCACATGCCCAAGCGACCTCCCATGGCAAGGGAAAAGAAATATATTAGGATAGGAGATCCTTTCAAACTATTGATTGAGGAAGCCCTCACGCAACAAAGGAAAGAGATGATGGATAGTTTTGCGCAAATCCTTCGTCGGCTACCAACAGGGGACACATCTTCTTCAAACGGAGGCATTGCCCCCTTCAAGGTACAAATAAACTTCGATATTCCTATATTTGAAGGTCAGATAGACGCAAATGTCGTAGACAAGTGGTTGAATCTACTAGAAAGATATTTTTTTGTCCATAACTTTTCGAATAAATAAAAGATTACTTTTGAGCTCCTCAAAGACATTCCCCATGTCAAAGATTGGTGGGAAACTTTCTGTGAGAAAAAGAAAACAGAGGAAACCTCATTATTCTCAGTCATGACCACTTGGGAATCCTTCAGGGATGCTATTAAGGAACAATACTACCCTATTGGAAGTTATGACGACCTGTATACCAAATGGACCACACTACAACAAGAAAGAGACCAAGCAGTGCCAGATTTCACAAATATCTTCCATACCTTGTGCACCAAGTTGGGTATCAAAGATTCAGAGTGACATACGGTGCTCAAGTATCATGGTGCTCTGCATAGATACATCCAGACCGAAATGGAATTTATGGACATCTCATCCTTGGGCGCGGCCTACAAATATGCCATCAAAATCGAGCAAAAGCTCAAACAAAAGACGTGGCAATTTCGTCCTAGGAACCCCTCACAACAAAAGCCAAGAAAGGGCGGCCCCAACCCACCAAACAAAGGACAGAGAAAAGATGGATAATATCAAGTCAACCAGTCCAAGCTGCAAGAAAAGAAGGACACCGGAAAGACAAAGAAAGATACCTGGAAGTGGTGTGACTTCCATAAGAGCCCTTGGCATAACACTCTCGATTGCCGCTCAAAGAAGTCGCTGGTGGCCCAAGTGAAAGCCTCTAAATCAGATGTAGATTATGACTCTGAGCTAGAACTAGAAAGGGGAAGATGGATCATTGATGCGGAACCCAGTGCCACCATTGCTACAACCAAACTCCAACCTGGTGAACCAGACGAGCTAGAAGAAGGAGAGCACCTCTTCCATTCATAGATGTGGGTAAAAGGCACCCCGCTACACTTCATCGTTGATAGCAGTAGCTAGAAGAACATCATCTCAGCAGAGGTCATCAAGCGGCTGGCCCTACCAACAATGCTGCACCCACAACCATACACCATTGGATGGCTCCGCCAAGGAAGCGATCTCCACGTCAACCAGCAGTGTCGACTATCGTATGACATCAATCCCTTCAAAGATGAGGTATTGTGTGATGTTGCTCCTCTCGAAGTTTGTGATGTTCTTTTGGGCCAACCTTATTTATGGAAATGTCATGTTGTATATGAGTCTAGGCCTCATAGTGTTATTATTACTTTGAACAGGAAATTGTATAGGATACCCGAGGCAATCCCACCTAGTGTTATTTCCTTGATCTCTGCTAAGAAATGCAAAGGTCATCTCTCAGACGAGGAAGTTTTTCTTCTTCGTGATTCGCTCTCAGAATAAGCTAAAGATCACAGCCACATCCAAGGTCTCTACAGCCGACCTCTCCACACAGCAAAAGCAAGTAGATAAGGTCATGGAAGAATACTCGGATATCTTCTCCTCACCTACAGGGGTACCTCTGCATTTCTAGGTCAAGCACCCCATCAATATGAACCCCAGTGCACCGCTACCCAATGGGCCATTATATCATCACTCTTTGTTAGAGAATGAGGAGATCAAGTGACAGATACAAGAACTACTCCACAAGGGGCACATCTGCCCCAGCTCATCACCTTGCAGGAGCCCAATTGTGTTGGTACAGAAGAAAGATGGAACCTGGTGACTCTGTATTGATTACCGGGCTCTGAATAAAATCACAGTCAGAAACCAGTACCCAATTCCCCAAATCAATGACCTCCTTGATCAACTCATGGGGGCCAAATACTTCAGTAAGATTGATCTGATGTCTAGATACCACTAGGTCCTGATAGAACAGACAGATGTATGGAAGACCACCTTGAAGTCAAAGGAAGGCCTTTTTGAATGGTTGGTCATGCCCTTTGGTTTGACAAATGCTCCAGCCACTTTCATGCGGATGATGGATCATATCATGTGACCATTCACCAATAATTTTGTAGTGGTGTATCTGGATGACATTCTAATTTACAGCAAGACTTGGGTCGAACACTTGCAGCATATTCAGCAGGTTCTGCACACCCTGCGGCAACACAAGCTATACGCCAACTTGGAAAAATTCTCCTTCGGCATGGACAAGGTCCATTACTTGGGCTACATCATTGATCATCATGGTGTACATGTGGATCTAGCCAAGATCCAAGTCATCCGTGAATAGCCAACCCCAATAACACTCACTGAGCTTCAGAGCTTCTTGGGCCTTGCCAATTTCTACCGCAGGTTCATGTTGGGTTCCTCCCATATTACATGGGCCCTTAGCCAAATAAACAGAGGTGGTGGTAAGGAGAAATTTGCATGGGGCCGGTCCCAACAACAAGCGTTTGATGATTTGAAGCAGCGCTTGTGCTCAGCCCCAGTACTTTCTCTACCAGACCTACAACATCCTTTCAAGATCAAGACAGATGCTTCAGACTATGTTGTGGGTGTCGTTCTCACTCAGCACGGCCACCCCATGGCCTATCATAGTGAGACACTGTCAGATACTGTCCGTAAGTACCCTACTTATGAAAAATAAATGTACTCCATTGTGAAAGCATGACGCCAGTGGAGACATTACATTCTTTGGAAGGAGACAGTCATCCACACTGATCATAAGCCACGGTAGTTCATGTAAATGCAGGGAAAATTGTAGAATGATTGCCATCAAAAGTGGTCCACATACATGCAGCAATTCCACCTCAACATCAAGTATAAAAAAGGAAGCACCAATCGCGTTGTTGATTGCCTCAGTAGACCACCAATCGCAGCACTCACCATGGTGCTAGATTCTTGCAGCCATGAGACATCTGGATGGCCCCAACTCTATGAGATAGACCCTGAATTTGCCACCACCTACCAAATGTTGGGTGCAAACACAGTTGTCGATAATTTCCATCTTCAGGATGGGTTGTTGTGTCATCTAGGCCATATCTATGTTCCATCAAGTGAGCAAGCAAAGCTGATCTAGGAAGCCCACTACAGTCGCATGGCAGGAAACTTCAGCATTGAAAAGACAGTGGCTATGCTATAGAAACATTTCTACTGGCCGAAACTTCGATAGGAGGTTAGCAATTATATCAGGTCCTACACTGCCTATGCTATTGCCAAACCAACCACTAAGAAACAGGGCATGTACACCCCTCTTCCTACTCCTTATGGGCCATGGGAATCCATCTCAATGGACTACATGTCGGGCCTCCCATCCACCAAGAAGGGAAATGACTGTGTTTTTGTGGTTGTTGATCGCTTTTCTAAGATGGTGATTTTGGTTGCTTGCAAGAAGAGCATCACAGCAGAGGCCACTGCCAAGATCTTCTTTGAACAAGTCTGGGTACATTTTGGAATCCCAAAAACCATTGTCTCGGATCGGGATAGTCGATTTCTCAGCACATTCTGGTCGATCCTCTGGTCACTACTGGACACCAAGCTCACCAAATCCATGGCCTTCCACCCCCAAACAGATGGCCAAACCAAGGTTGTAAATCAAATGATTGTGCATATCCTTTGCATGTATAATTCAAAGAACCCTCTCACATGGGATGAGAGCCTTCCCTATGTCCATCATAGCTACAACCAAGCCCTGCATAGCTCAACCAGCCACAGCCCCTTTCAAGTGGGGTTAGGATTCCAGCCATTGGGACCCATATATGTTGCACTTCCCCTTGCAGTCACCTCGACTGACTCATCTCCTGCTCCAATTGAAGATGACAAAGCCACCAGTTCATTGAGGGGATCCAGCACATTCGCCAACAGGTTTAGGATATCCTACAGAAGTCCAATGACAAGTACAAATAGCGCCATGATCAACATCGAGTGCCGCATAAGTTTCAGGTGGGCGACAAAGTTTGGTTGCACTTGCAGAAAGAACGCCTTACAGGACCCCATCGAAATCTTTTCCCACTCCATTATGGGTCATACACTATCACCAAGGTCGTGGGGGATAATTCTTTTGAGCTCAACATTCCTCCTTTCCTTGGTCTGCACCCAGTGTTCAATGTGGATCTCCTTTGCCCTTATTTCCCACCATTATTGGACACCTTAGAAGTAGCAGAACAACTGACACCGACAGAGCTCAACCCCGACTGCCTACAACATGCATCCAATGATCATATTGTGGACAGACAGATCAAGGGCACTCAACAGCAAAGGATCCAGTTTTATTGAGTCGTCAAAGCAGGGCAGCTCCTACACCAAGGCAAGTGGCTCACCCGTGCCCAAATTCAGCAGAAATTTCCTCATCTGATGGGGGACCTCAACGCAATGGAGACCATTGCTTCCTAAGGAGGTAGGATTGATCTAGATGGATATCATTGGCCACCCACCTTTTCCAGCTGGCTCAAAATGCTTTTCGGACAATTTTGGCAATTTACTATTTTAGCAGTTTTAACTTCCAGGGCCATTTTGAGGGCCTAAATGAAAGTTTTTCTGGATCGAGCTCCTCAACGATATCCAAAGGCATGATTGAGCCCCAAAAATTAATCTCCTCGATGATACCTTTCCAACGGGCTATCACATGCCTAAAATAGAGATCGTGTGCAAAAGTTACGACGTCAGGAAGTTGATGTACTAACTTACCCAAACGGGGCCCACATGACTTTTGGCGCTTCATCTCCTAGGTTTAGGTTTTTGGAATTATTTCTTATTGTAAAAATTCCTTCAGAGCCTCATTGTAACTTTCTTCTTGCAAATGTGCACTACCATCACATCTCTTCTTAGAGATAAGCCGCCACCATTCTAGCAAGCTTGTTTCCGCTGCATTTTACAGTTTCAACTTATTTCGTTATTGAATAGAAAACCAATTTTACTGTATCTTTGTTATTTTGTGTTAAGAACCTGTTAATAATCTGTATTCATTTCATTCTGCTCATAAAATCCGGATCAGGAGTCCCAGTAAGAGAGGTGAACAATACTGAATCAACAACAGAGGATATAGGTGAAGTTGAAGTTGAACAAGTCCAAGAATCAGAACAAGAAGACTCTGAGTCAAATGAATATGAAAATACTCAGGTAGAATCAAATCAGTAGACAACATCAAATTCTTCCTCTAGAATTACTCAAAAGAATCATCCTGCAAGTCAGATAAATGGTGAGAAAGACAAAGGTGTACAAACCAGGAGAAGGATAATCAAAAGCACCGAGCAATCACATATAGCCTTCATATCCATGGTGGAACCCAAGAACTTCAATGAAGCCAGTGAAGATGTAAACTGGTTAAAATCAATGAATGAGGAACTCCACCAGATTGAAAAGAATGACACTTGGGAACTCCTTCTTAGGCCAGCAAATAAAAATGTAATAGGATCCAAATGGGTCTACAAAAATAAGATGAATGAGCAAGGAAATATAGTAAGAAATAAGGATAGATTGGTCTGCAAAGGATATGCTCAAATAGAAGGACTAGACTTTGATGAAACATTTGCACTTGTAGCAAGATTAGAATCTATTAGAATGTTTCTTGCCTATGCTTGTCATAAGAAGTTTAAATTCTATCAAATGGATGTCAAGTCATCTTTTCTAAATGGAGATCTAAAAGAAGAAGTCTATATGGAACAACCAGAAGGTTTCCAACTGTCAGATAACCCTAACTTTGTCTGCAAGCTAAAGATATCCTTATATGGGTTGAAACAAGCTCCTCGTGCCTAGTATCACAGACTGGATATGTATCTACAAGACAAAGGGTTCAAGAGAGGAATAGTTGACAAAAATCTATATATCAAAATAGAGGGTAATGATGTTCTCATTGTGTTGGTCTATGTAGATGACATCATCTTCGATAGTAATAATGCTTCATTGGTACAATGGTTTTCTTCTGCCATGCAGCCTAAATTTGAAATGTCTATGATAAAGGAACTATCATTTTTTCTTGGCCTACAAATTATTCAGAGGTCTGAAGGAATATTTCTTTCTCAAGAAAAATATCTAAGAGAAATGTTGACAAGGTTTCAAATGGAAGATTCTAAACCTATGAGCACACCTATGGTCACTGGATGTAAGTTAATCAAGGATGATGATTCACCTAATGTTGATCAAAGCTCATATAGGTTTATGATAGGCAACCTATTGTATATCACAGCATCCCATCCAGACATAATGCATGTTGTCGAAATGGTAAGAAGGTATCAGGTTGCACCTAAACAGAGTCATTTGTTAGCTGTCAAAAGAATATTCAGATACTTGAAAGGAACAATGGAATATGGCCTATGGTATCCTAGGAATTAGAATTTCCAACTATCAGTCTATTTAGATGTTGATTGAGCTAACTGTGTGGATGAAATGAAAAGCACGAGTGGAGGTGCATTCTTCTTAGGAGATTCCCTTGTATCATGGTTGAGAAAGAAGCAATGTTCCATTTCCTTGTCGACTATAGAAGCTAAGTACATTGTAGTTTCCACTTGATGTACCCAATTATTATGGATGATTCAGACACTTGCATACTTGGAGGTAAAATATATTGCACCGATCCCAATTCATTGTGATAATACTAGTGCAATCAGTGTGTCCAAGAATCCTGTATTTCACTCCAAGACCAAGCATATACCCATCAAGTATCATTTCTTGAGGGAATAGGTGACCAACATTGTTGTTTCTTTGCATTATATTCCTTCCAAAGATCATATAGTTGATATCTTCACTAAACCACTTGCAAAATCTCAGTTTGAGTATCTACGCCAAAATTTGGGTGTGACCCCATTATCAACCTAAGAGGGCCCATCCTGTTAGGGGGAGTATGTATTGGTTGAATATATGATACCTCTGACAAGTACTACAACAACTCAGGAGGAGCATGTTTTCTTTGACATTCATGTCAAAGAGGGAGAAAAGGTGTGTTATGAATGCTACAGTTGGAGATCTAAGTAGAACAGTGCATCTAAGTATAACAATGCAGTCCTTTAGGGTTTCCATCAATGCCAAAGGGGGAGATTGTTGGCATGTTTACAGGAAGAATGTGCTTGTCATTGATGGAAATAACAACAACGACGATGCCATGTTTACAGGCAAGAAAAGAAGCAATGATGGAAAACAGGGAAAGCATAAGTTCAGGAGAAGCGAATAATATGCAGAGATAAGAAAGATCAGAAGAGATAGCAGTTTCCAGAAGCACAGACGAGGTCCCATACATCAAGGATCACATAAGGATCAAAGGTTACAGCCTTTGACACTTAGATATTTGAGAAATCCAAAGCTCAGGAAGAGAAGCGACAGTGGTCATCGGATTAGTATCCAGACAGTAGGAGCATGCAGAAAGATCAAGCCATCGATATGAGAACATGATCAACGAACAATGATTAGCTTAGGTCTAAATATGTGAGGATTTTACACTCAGTAAAGTTTGATATTTAAAATCTCCAGAATGTGAAGATCCATCAGTCGTCAAATCAATTTCGAGTGGAAGGACAGAATAAGCTAGAAAAGTTGCATCACATAAAGATCAAGTCGTTGATCCAAGATCCTGATTGAACGAACAACATTTACTTTGGATATAGAGATGCGAGGAGGTTACACTCCTGAATGTTTGAGATTTGAAATCCCCGAAATGCGAAGTTTCGTCAGCCATCGGATCTGGAGATCAGACAATGATCGTTCGATCAAGGAGATCCATGTCAGCAGACCACATCAGCAAGGAAGCGTGGCGCAATCAGAAAATGACAAGTGTCAAGTTGATTCAGAATTTCAGGTACATGGAAATCACAAATCTGAGTGACATGTGGCATTTGCTTGGCTCATGACACGTCATCGAGTGATGCAAGAGTTACAACACTCTCGGAGTTTTTCGTCGGGATTTTTACCACCAGTACTCGACCAATGACCCAAAGTCTCGAATGTTGAAGAGCCAAAGTGGATATGAGTCATTCAATCTAAAGATCACTTCAGGTGTATTCTCGATCGTTGATCATGTAGCAGGATATGTGTCAACGGATTGTGAACTCCGGGTGAAACTTATCTAGGAAAACGTGAAGGAGAAAGGTTTGAGATTGTCAAAGTGTCGAAGTCTAGAAGTGAACAAGGACCATTGATCTGACGGGGACATGGGTCTTTGGATCATGGACTCTAGGTGAAATTCTCTGAGAGCAAGCAAAATTTGAGAATTGAAACACCTGAAGCCCGAAAGGTGAAATCAATCTCGTTCGTTGGTTTGGAGGGAGACATGTCATCTAATCATTGAGACCAAGGATTGTGCATGAACAAAGGAAAGAAGGAAGAGTCGTCGATTGAAGAGGAGAGATGTCAACAGATCTGCCATTCTGGAAGATATCCAGTCATCAGCAACAAGGTTTGAGAGTTGAAACTCCCAAAGCCCGGATCACAAAGGAAACCTCAGTCGTTGATGGAGGAAGGAGAGATCTGGTCTACATACTTGAGAGGACAAATCTAAACCATCCATTCAAGAGCACCATCAATATTGTGAGATCGATGGTCATTCTCCATTGCAAGGCCATAACATGCTCGTGCCTTAATTTTTCATGAGAGGGCCGCAATTGAAACCATGGTTTTGGAGAAAGGATGTGTGGAGGCTCGTAGTGAATTGCAGGGCGAAAATCAATTTGGTCTAAACCACCTTTGGACGTGCTTGTAACCGCGCGGTCACATGAAGCTCATAGCCCAAGTTCATATCATGAAATGGAGCCAACTCTCACTAGACAGAGACCGGGAAGTGCCTTTTGAATAAGCGTTTGGTAACCTCCGGTGGTCATGCGAAGGAAGGGGATTAGAAGACAAAGAATCCATAGTTGACTGGCTGTAACTAACATAGAAGATGAAGAGTCTCAATTTCCATAGAAGCTAAGGAATCTCATCATAACGCCTAGTGACGATGAATGCATGGAGATAACCACCAGAGAATATGAAGAGTTTCCATGATGATCAGGAGATGACTCAATGAGAGAAAAGCATGCAGAACAAAGAAGTGAATTAATTATGTTGTCAAGCTATGCAGGAGTGAGGAAGAGCTGCAGTGATGGTAGAATAGTGACCCTGTGAAGAGCATGCAGTGGCATAATGCATGAAGTATGCAGAAGGTGCACAGAGAGTATAAAAATGCAGAACAAAGAAGAGATCCATGTTGTTGTTGAGATAAATTCAGGTGAGAATAGAGACACTGATGCAGGAAGAGCAGAGAAGTGTAGAAGAATAGTGATGAGACTAGTAAGCCATAGATAAATGTTGTTTCACTGTGATAAATTTATGAAAATCAAATTTATATTTCAGGGTGGTAGGGAGGTGCTAGAGACGACTGTGGTCCTCAGAGTTTCAATTTGGTTCTTGAACAAAGGGAGTTGTAGCTTCCATCTAGTTGCACCCAGAAAAACCAGGACAGTAGGGTGGTGCAAGGGAGAACTATTGTTCTTTGTTATACAAGTTGGTGCTTGAGTGACTGGAAGTTCGTGCTTCCATCCAGTTGGTGTTGGAACACTCAAGGAGTTGGTGCTTCCTTCTAGTGGGTGCTAGAGAAATTAGAGAGTTGGTACTCTCAGCAAGTTGTTGCTTGTAAAAAAGAGGTTGTAGCCTCAAGAGGAGTTGGAGCTCATAAGAATGATAATGTAAAGATAATAAATATTACTTATCATATCAAGAAGAAGAGGTTTTTTTATGGGTTTCCTCAGGAAATATCTGTCTCTATGTATTTCATGTGTGTGATTGATGTTGAATATTCTATTGCTTACTTCCATGCATTATTGTGATTGTCATTGAGTGTCCTGTAAAGAGTTTAAAATGGGCAT
>JZKD02S1434888.1:1257581-1275429 GCA_000966675.3 Picea glauca
TCTGATACATTGCTGAGCCAAATCTATTTCATATTTTTAAGATTTTTCATGTATGGTTATTTAAAAGACTGTTTTCTAATTGATCACGCATGCAGGATGAGTTTTTTCAGTCAAGGTAGCCATGGCTGAGGAAATAGAGGTGACAACAGCAATCAAGGAAGGGTTGCATCGCAGACTGGGAAATATGGCTTTTGAGTCTTATGTTATCTATTGTTTTATGACAGCGGACTTCATGGATCTTTGGACATCATGTTTTATTTTGGATATATGAGTATTATTTTTGAAATAATTTTAAATTTCATGAGCTAAAATGGCCAAAAGTAAATGTGTTGATGGGAGACACAAGGAGGTGTGTTTTTATTAACTAATGGTTATGTTATGATTGTTATGAACTAAAGGGAGTTACAAGGGGTCCCACCTACTAGTTATTATTTATTTATGAACCTTATTATGATTATTACTTTTCCCCCTAACTAAAGTTAGTTGAGTCTTTTAATTAACTTAACTAATGAGTTGGTTCAACTACTTCAACCAATTCTAATTTGTTAAAATCAAAAGGAAAGGGGGGAACAAGAGGGGGATGGAAGAGAAGCATGATAAGGTTTTCTCTTTGAGTTTATGTTGAGATAGTTCAGTTTTCATTCATTCATTTATTCATCATAGCCTAATTTTTTTTTATGATAGCAGGGTCTTAATGTAGACAACAATATTTAGGGCTAAATCAAATCTTTCAGACACTTGTTCTTCAGAGGTGTTGATCTATCTTTGATAGTCTGTGTAGACTTGTTTGTTTGTGAATTAATTTTCATGACTAATAAAGGCTATTGTGCGGATTCGAGTGGGCGGAAATCTATGGCAAGTTGATCCATCTTTTAGAGTTCAGTTTTGGTTTTCTGTCAGAGGTCCTTTTGTATGTTCCATCGAGGATGTCTAAGTTTGACTTTGGTCCAATATTTTTGTATGAGATTTTGTAAATAAAATGACTCTTTGGTGAATTGGAATGAAATAAGGGATTTCTTTATGTCTCATCTATCTTGATTATCATCTTGGTGTCTTTACTTCTATTCTTACATTTATTTCAGTGACTGTTGTATTCAGAAAATTACATAAAAAGTGAATTTCCAACAAGCTTTTTGTTCATAAAATACTAGCCTAAGCACTCGTAATAAATACTTGTGAGTTAGGATGTTATTTTTGTTGGCTATAAACATAGGGTGATATTCTCATCTACTTTGATTTAGCCAAGTAAAGTCTGAAAATGATTGAGTAAGATCAATTCATATATTTTCCTCAACAGCGTGGTGCATTAGTCAAGGACGTGTGGGCTCTTACATTGGAACACTTAACACGTGGACTTAGGAACAGACTAATAACTTAAAGGATAAAGGAATAGAAGATAAAAACACAATTTTTCTTGTATTAAAAATAATAATAAAAAACGCAGAGAAGTCATTTGCATTCAGAGTTTGGGTTCGCCATTGGAAATCAAATCAAAAGTACAGTGAGCATAATCTTGGGATAAATTTGAATTATCTAATCATAAAACGTTGGGCTCATCAAGACAAATTCGTTGAAAGAAAAAAATTAAATCTCTAGGCAGTATTACACTGAATAAAACATAAAATTTAACACAATAGAAGTACTTTAACTGAAGGTGAAGGAACATAATTCAACTACCGTTCAACCAAATTTCACAGGCCTAAATTGCCAAGACAGAAAATTAACTAAATTTTTAACACAGTGATGCACACGTGCTTTTGACGTTGGAGAGATGCATATACAGGGAATTTAACTACAATTCAATACAAATATACACATGTGTACCATAGCCAAATACGAATGTTTTGAAGTCGTTGTCCAATGCACGCTCCGTCCAGCTCTCGCTTGCCAACCGATGTGACCTCACTGGTACCTCCCACCCAACGCTAGGGGTACTCTTCTTCCCCCTGAGCCCCCTCAGATGCAAAGGGGCCACGCACACAATACCAGAGAATGCTATCACCCAGCTCACCGAGCCGGGTATCCCAACTCACACAAGAGAAAGTTCAGTCAAGATGCAATTTCAACAGCATAACGTGACGCAAGCCATGTCTCCTCCATACTCCTCCTATGTCATCCTTTTTATAGATTTTCTTAGTCATTAGTTTCCCAAACCCTCATTAGATCCCTTTTTCATTTACTTAATTAGGAAAAACCTCCCTGTGCACATGTCGCACGATCCCCTAGTTGCACCAGAAAATCAATTTATTAATTAAATAAATATTCCTATTTCCCTCACCCACTCAAAAGCGTTCCTAAAAACGCTCCTTGATGTCTCATTATTCCCTTACAATTCTTAAATGACTTACGCATTACTTAATTCCTAGTTGATGTCATAAATAGAAAGTTCCAAAGGCTAGATTCCTCACTAAGTTAGGCATTCCCCTTTTTCCTTAAGTTCCCCCTTTTCTTTAAGTTTCCCCTTTTCCTTAGGTTTCCCCCTTTTCTTTAAGTTTCACTTTTTCTTAAAGTTTCCCCTTTTTATAACTAAGTTTAGAATTAGCAGGTTTAGACAAAAACAACCAAATACCCCTTTTATTAATTAATCATTTATTAAAATTTCCATTTTAATTATTAATGCTTGAATTTTCTTTACCCCCCTCCTGTTATATGTTTAATTAGTTTTTTTTTTTTTTTGTTCTAAGTTTCTACTCACACCTAGGTTTTCAATTCACTAGGCTTAGCGACAATTCTTAAGGGAAAAAATAGTTTATTAAAATTTACTTATCACATCATTTATTTAAGGCCGACCAGGTCCTAAGGAGGCATAGTTTTCTAGGCACTAGGTTTATTAACTTACCAGTTAAAATCCCAGCGTGCCCTTCAGGATGCACTACATGCTCCAAGGGTGCCACTCACCTCTTTTTGTTTTCTTTGCACGACATGCCCTTAAAGACGCACTACGTGCTCCAAGGGTGCCACTTGCCTCTTGACTGAACTTGGTAGACGTCAAACCCCTGGAGTCAATACTTTGTGAGGTGATCTTATGGGAGACTAAGGGCCTCTAAGGAATAAGGACCATGCCTTATCACGCGCCCCTTAGAATCATCGCGAGCGACTGTCACAGTCTGCCCTCACAACATTGTGGGTCTATCGAACTAGGTAATCATTAACCTACAGTTTGAGCCATAGTGGGAGTGCTAGTAGGTTGTGGCAGAGTTTCTGCCACACCTCTCCCTCAATGTCTTTGGTTGTCGTGCATGACCCCTCTACTCCAAATGTGAGTCTGGTCGGTAAGATATCGTCAGCCTGCATCCATCAACGAATCATGTCAGCAATAATAATCAACATCATAACATCTAATTGTATGTACATATGTCACATCAACAACATTCAAACCCTAACAATCCACTCCCTGACTCGATGTGGAGTCCAAGGAGTTTCATCAATGCCTCGGCATCCTCAACGTCTAGAGTCATGCACACCCGGGAGAACCCATTCAATAGCACATGTCGATGTAAATAAAACAAAAATAACATATCATCAAATCCACAATATCTCATAATCATAATCAAAACAACCAATCATATAAAGAACCGGATCACTTGCACGCAAGTGTCCCCAAAGAATAATTCTACTCAGTGCGTGCAAGAGTGAGATGTTACATACACCCCATCTTGTTTCAAACTTCATCACAAAGTTTTACAATATGTAAGTCTAGAAATAAAGTGTATCAAAGTATCATATGTGTAGCTATCAAACAAAAATGGGAACTGCTTACGCATATCATATGCGTCCTCCCAGGTCATCGAGTGTGGACTATAGTTGTCCCACTGGACCTTGACCTGATCTATTGTTCAACATCGTAGTTGTTGAATGCGATGGTCCAGGATGCGGATTGGCTCCATCGTGAGCACACCCTCTTCTGATACCTGCAAGGAACTCAAGTCAATAACATGTGTAGGATCACTAACATAATGTCTCAAAACATAAATGTGAAAAACATCATGCATACACCTCAAATAATCAAGTAAGGATAGTCGATAGGCCACAGGCCCCTTCCTTTCCAAAATCTCAAAGGGTCCCATGAACCTAGGAGAGATTTTATCACCCTTTCCAAGCTTGATCAAACGCTTATGCGGTTTCACCCTCAAGAAGACTCAATCGCCAACTTCGTAACTACAGTCAACACGATGTGCATCGGCATCACTCTTTTGTCGATCCTGCGCTTCTTTGATCCTTTGTCTTGTTTTTTTCATTTGATATTCCATTTCATGGATCGCTTCTAGTCCCACCAGGACCCTATCCTCAAGTTGATCCCAACTCAAATCCGTTCGACACGGTCGCCCATAAAGAAACTCGAAAGGCACCATCTTAATGGTGATTTAATAACTATTGTTATATGAGAATTCTACCAGTGGCAATAATTCTTCCCAACACTTCTATTGGTCCATCATATACATGTCCAACATATCCTCCAAGATTTGGTTTGTTTGCTTGGTCTGCCCATCTGTCTCCAGGTGATATGTGGTACTAAACTTAAATTGGGTTCCCAAGGCCTCTTGAAAACTAGTCCAAAATCGTCCTGTAAACACAGATCCTCTATTGGATATAATATTCTTAGGCATGTCATGTCGCCTCACAATCTCACTGATGAAAACTCTAGCTATGTCAGGTGTCTGATACGTCATACGCATAGAAATAAAATGAGCACTCTTCATCAGAGTGTCGACTACCACAAAAAATGAGTTGTGTCTCCTTGCCTTCAATGGCAATCCAACAATAAAATCCATTGAAATGACCTCCCATTTTGATTCTGGTATAGCATGTGGTTGTAGTAATCATGTCGAATGTCTATGTTCAGATTTCACCTGCTGACATTCTAGACATCTTGCCACGTAGTTGACTATGTATGCTTTCATTCCTTTCCATAAGAATAAGGGTTTAAGTTTTGCTCTCATCTTCATGACTCTGGGATGAGCCATGTACACTACTCTATGAGCCTCGTTTAGGATCAAACTCCTCAACTCGTCATTGCGTGGTACATAAATTTGATTTTTGAATCTCAATAATCTGTCATTTTCCATAGTAAATCCCTCAAATTTTGGTACCATCATTGTGTTTTGTACGATAAAATCCTTGACCTCTTTGTACCAGTCATCGTTGCACTGTAAAGTTAGAATCTTTCAGGTAGATTCGTCTGAAGAGGTATCACCAAAAATATGCATGGTCTATGAATCAATGCATCCACCACTCTGTTCATTGTTCCTTTTATGTAAGTAATATCGAAATCGTACTCGCTAAGAAATTCTGACCAACATCGTTGTCACGCATTCAAGTTGTTTTGTGTAAAGATGTGTTGTAGACCACAGTGGTCCATTTTTAGTTCAAATTTTCATCCAATAAGGTAGTGTCTACAAACTCTCAAGGAATAAACAATGGATAACAACTCCAAATCATGTGTCGCATAGTTCTCCTCATGCCTTCTCAACTTTCTCGAGATGTAAGCGATCACTCGACCGTCTTGCATAAAGACTTTGCCTAAACCTTCCTTGGATGCATCAGTGCATAACAAGAAGTCTGCCTCCATGTCAGGGACCTTTAGTATCTGTGTTGTGGTCAACAACTCCTTGAGGTTCCAAAATTCCTCCATGCATTTCTCGGTCCAAACAAACTTCTTGCTCTTCTTCTGCAATTTCGTGATCGGATTTTCTATATTTGAAAAAACCTCAACAAACCATCGATAGAATCCCGCTAAACCATGAAGCTACACACTTTGGGGACATTCATTGGTGCAGGCCATTCCATAATAGCCTTGATTTTTTTTGGATCCACAACGATACCTTTGTCGGAGATGACATGCCCTAAGTAGTGAATCTTCGATTGATAAAACGATCATTTAGACAATTTCCCATACAATTTTTTCTCTCGTAGACACTGTAGTACCATGCGCAAGTGCTTGTCATTATCCTCCATTCTCTGAGAGTAAATCAAAATATAGTCAATTACTACTTGGATGAACTTGTACAAGTATTTGCGGAACACCCCATTCATCAAACTCATAAATACCCCTGGGGCGTTCGTTAATCCAAACGGTAAAACAGTAAACTCATAATGTCCAAACCATGTCTTAAAGGCAGTCTTAGGGATGTCGTTCTCTTTTATCCATAAATGGTGATACCCTAATCTCAAGTCGATCTTTGAAAACACTGTCGCACCTTTCATCTGATCAAACAGATCATCAATCCTTGGTAATGGATACTAATTCTTGATCGTGGCCTTGTTCAATTGACGATAGTCAATGAAAAGTCTCCACGACCCATCCTTCTTCTGTATGAATATAACAAGTGCACTCCACGGTGACACACTTGGACATATAAGTCCTAGGTCCAACAACTCCTTCAATTGCATTTTCAACTCCTATAAATCTAGGGTCGACATCCGATAAGGCATTCTTGCTATCGGTTTAGTTCACAGTTTTAGGCCGATGGTAAATTCTAGTTCCCTCTCTTGCGGAATCCTAGGTAACTCCTCAAGGAAGACGTTTACAAACTCTCGCACCACCAGAAGTTTTTCTAGACCTTCTACTACTCCCTTCTCGTTTAACACAAGGATTACATAAATCTTACATCCCTTGTGCATACTCTTTTGTAGCTGTAAGGAAGAGATGAACCTCAGGGAGACTCCCTGGTTCCAACCCATAATCACGCGTCTATGTCCCTCGTCATCGACCAATCTCAATTGTTTCGTCTTACAGTTGAGTATCGCATCATTCAATTCCAACCAGTCCATATCGATCACAACGTCATAACACCCTAAGGTTGTGATGTACAGGTTGGAACTAGTGACAAACTCTCCCAGGTTAAGGCTACAGCCTGTAAACTTCCCACCAACCTTATGTTTGGCTCCTGAAGCCATTTCTACAAAGCTAGACTCGTCCTGTTCGACTTCCTTTACCTTAATTCCTTTTAGCGCTGCACTAGAAATAAATCTCTCAGTAGAACCTGGATTTATCAAAATACTAAGGGTCTGGTCAGCGACAGTACCTGACATCTCGAGCAAAGTCGATTGGTGCTCTTCCTGGAGGTTATTCACCACTGCATGAATCCAATGGGCCTTGCCCAAATCTCCCACGGTAGTGGGTCCGGTTGATCCAGATGCTCTCGTCCTCTCCATTGAGCAGTCACACTGGTAATGTGGCTCCCCACATGTCAAACACCCTTTCTTCGATCCATCACTCCTGGTACCCAAAGTAGAAGCTGACGGCCCACTGACCTGGAACCTTGGTCTGTTCTATTGAACATGCCTAAACTGTTGTTGCTATGGTCGATGCCTGCTGGTGTTGTGGTCCTCGGTAATTAGTCCACTGTTGAGGCACTAGTCATCGAGGTGTAGTGAAAGTGGATCCTCTATGGAAGACACAATATCCTAGTGAATGTCTAGCTAATGTCTTATGTTGTTGCACACCAGATCACACCTGTCCCGCTAGTCTCGCTGGAGTCCTACTCTGACCCCCGCTGATAAGATCCTCCTCTGCTATGAGGGCCTTCTGGACAGCATCATGCAAGGTTTGAGGCATCAAAATCCTAACCTTTGTACGAATGTTTCCATTAAGGCTAAACACAAACCTCTTGACCTTAAGTTTCTTGGTATTCAGGTGCGGAGCATACTAAAGCAGCTCCATAAAATAGGTCTTGTACTCGGGCACTGTACAGTTTCCCTGTCACAAGGCGTTGAACTTGTTGAGATGATGTTCAATGAATTCCTCAGATAGATACCTCTCCCAGAATCATTCCTCGAACAGTTCCCATGAAACGTCTTCGACGACCATGTTCAATTGCGGCAGGAGCGTCTTCCACCATATAAGAGCACCCCCCTTCAGTTGAAAGACCACCATGCAAACCTTCATGTTGGAGGTATATTTGCGAAGTGAAAAGAACATTGCCATATTCTCCAACCATGCCTCGGTGGCTGCGTTGTCCAGGGCACCAAAGAACTCAGGAAACTTGACCTTCTCGATTTCTCAGTGAATGCTACCAATACTGACCGTAGTGAGGTGGACCCTCAGGAGGTTCCAGCGCCCTGGCCTCATCTCTATCCAAATGACTTATCAGTTCCTTAGACATCCTCTAAAAGGACCTCATTAGCCCAACCACATCACCCACAGCTACATGTTCCTACCCCACAAATTGTTCGTCTCCTTGGGGGTTAGACCCCTCGAGCATGGATGCTACTCGAGGCATCATGCCTCCTCCCCTATCACCCAATCATCTACCTCCATGGAGTCCTCTAACCATGATTACCTACACGAATGCAAATTAGTTTAATTAACAACATTGCAATCAAATATCTAATCAATGTAAGTCGTAGTGATCCCAAGTAACTAGTTGAACCCGCTCTCATACCATATGTAACGACCCCCATTGTTACGACTACATGCGATGCATAACAAGTGAAATTTTTTTTTTCCAAAGCAGGAAGGTAACAACGACAACAAAAATCAACACAACTTGATGATGAACACATCGCACGCAAATCAGGAAACAAAACATATCAACCTAGCATACTAGCACATTAAGCCACTGGAAGCAACATATGACAGTCAATCAGACGAAAAATAGATATGACTACCCGCCCGTCCTACCCT
This sequence comes from Picea glauca, assembly GCA_000966675.3. Taxonomy (NCBI): domain Eukaryota; kingdom Viridiplantae; phylum Streptophyta; class Pinopsida; order Pinales; family Pinaceae; genus Picea; species Picea glauca. Next base: position 1,266,208 of record JZKD02S1434888.1, read on the forward strand.
GCAAGGTTAGGACCTCTAGGACACATAAGCAACACTCAAGCCCAGGTTCCCATCAATTTTGACCATTTAAGGTCTCAAGGTTAGCGATTGTTCTAAGGAGCAAGGAGGTTTCTACATCCCACCCGACACAAACGAGACCAAACCGACTAAGGTAAAATACAACATCAATCAATCCAAACACGACTACTTCAACGACCAGTAATCAGAACCCTCCCGGTGAGCGAGAGACAACACCATAACGTTACAACAAGTACAACCTTACTTAAAAACAACATCATCCACAGTGGGAGGTGCAAGATCCTGAGCCAGGTTTCATATGCACTTATCAATTAATGTGCACAAAGACCCAATCATAAGGTAACACGTTGCCACAATGCAACAAGGGTGCTAGTGACCCACACACAACAAAATTATTCAAAACCTTCAACCAAACATATAATCCAACGTGTCTGAATTCCACTGGCACTGACATACATTATTACTGAAGGAGAATGGATTGAGGTTGTAAATGAAAGGATAAGTGTTAAAAGTAAGGAACTTTGTAGCTACAAAATCTTAGTCTAACTTCTATAAGATTTTCTTATTCCATTAAAAAATTTCACATTAAAACAAGGTCTTAGTAAATGCTCATACATATTACGAAACTGATATCGAATCGAAGAGTTCTAAGTAAGGTAAAGAAAGGAACTATGACCAAACGTAATTTTTGGTAAGGTGAAGGACAAGGTTCTAAATTATCAATGGGAAAGGGGATGTGTCAAAAAATACATTTATGGTGGAAAACTACAGCCCAACTGTTATAACCCTTTCCCATAGCAATTTCAATAGCAATTGTTGTATTAGACATCCAAAATTTATAAACATTGAGGACCCATTGTCTTTATATCAAATAGGAAAAACCAAATTAGGATAGGGGTGAATAGTCAGTATATCGCCAAATGTAGATTTGGTTTATAAATCATTTACCACATTATGCAAGAAAACAAATTGGTGTTACCAACCTTAAATAAAATATTATAGCTATTGTTTATTCTTTTTTTTAAAAGTGCTCATATACATATTACAGATCTAATACCATTTTTGAAGAATTTGAGATAGCAAATAAAATCCTTGTGTTGTAATGATTGGAGTTCAATGGAAATAAACATATATGTGTAGTAATAACTACAATTCAATAGCAATAAAAGTTTCGGTGCTATTCGCTGCCAAAAACAAACATTCTAAATTGCAAAAATACTGCCAGCTCTTAACCACTCAATAATTAAACAAAACAAAACATTTCCAATTACATAATGCTGTCAGTTCTTAACCACTCCATAATTTAATCTTCTGGGCATTTATAGAACTCAGTAAAATAATAATAAAAACTTTGTGTAACTGCATCAAATCGTTGGGTGGTTATTAAAGGAATGGGATAGTAATACGATATGTAACATTACCGCTACACAACATACAAAATTCCAGTAATAATATGATCTGGGATAGTAATACGATCTGTAATACAAATGCAGTGGTTATTAAAGGAATGGGATAGTAATACGATCTGTAACTGCAGCAAAATTCCAGTAATAATACGATCTAGAACATTACCACTACACAACATACAAAATTACAATAATAATATGATCCGGGACAGTAATACAATCTATAATACGATTCCGATGGTTATTAAAGGAATGGGATAGTAATACAATATGTAACTGCAGCAAAATTCTAGTTTCAGAGGTTTGAATAGAGCATCAAACTTCCTTGCGAAAAACAAACGGGTTCCAGTTTCAAAGGGAGATCCAATATCCAATCTCTCACTTCAAGGTTAAAGGAACATTTTAGAGCAACAACACTCTAAGGAATGTATAATCGAAGTTGTAACTTTCAGGACACGGCGCATAATAAAAATTAAATTATCAATGAATGAACAAAGGAAACCAATCCGTAAGATTAATTAAATAATATAAATCATTAGAGAAACAATTATTGGACCAACCAGAGTGAGGATATTCAAGAAGAACAATAAAACAGCAAATGACCGTTCAATAAGAGTAAGTATGGACGTGTGGTGCATTAGTTAAGGACGTGTGGGGTCTTACATTGGAACACTTAACACATGGACTCGATTATGGGCACTAAGTGGTTAGCGTTGCAAGACTAGGAAGGTTTATTCATTAAGAGTTCTGGCACAGAGATACAAGGGATCCAAGATGCATAGTTAAAAAAAAAACCAAGGCGCAGAGAAAAAGGAATGGTTCGTTGGGTAAAGAGAGGGGTGCAAAGCCCTTGGCTTCCCCAAACGCAGAGAAACTCGTTGCATAAAAATGTTGGGTAGAGGAATGATTTTACACTTATTATCCATGCAAAGGAAAGCAAGGCATTTGAATCTAAATATTTAATACCGAAGTGAAAGACAGTCGATTTGACTCCTTGTCGACTGCTCAGGAACAGACTAATAACTTAAAGGAAAAAGGAATATAAGATAAAAACACAATTTTTCTTGTATTAAAGACAATAAAAAAAATGCAAAGAAGTCATTTACATTCAGATTTTGGGTTCTCCGTTGGAAATCAAATCAAAACTATAGTGAACATAAGGTTGGGATAACTTTGAATTCTCTTATCATAAAACATTGGGCTCATCAAGACAAATTCATTGAAAGAAAGAAAAAATGAAATCTCTGGATAGTATTACGCTGAATAAAACATAAACTTGAACACAATAGAAGTACTTTAACTGAAGGCGCAAGAACATAATTCAACTACCCTTCAACCAAATTTCACAAGTGTAAATTGCCAGGACAGAAAATTAACTAAATTGTTAACACAATGACGCACGCATTCTTTTGACGTTAGAGAGATGCATATACAGAGAATTTAACTACCATTCAATACAAATATACACATGTGTACTGTAGCCAAATTTGAATATTTTGAATTCGTTGTCCTACACGCGCTCTGTCCAGCTACTACTTGTGAATCGATGTGACATCACCGATACATCCCAGCCAACGCTAGGGGTAATCTTATTCCTCCTAAGCCCCCCGAGCCACAAAGGGTCCATGAAAACAATATCAGAGAATTCTAGCCCCCAGCTCGCCTCACAAGGTCAAGCTACCACTGGTTACCTGAGTTGGGTATCCCAACTCCCATAAGAGAAAGTTCAGTCAAGATGAAATTTCAACAGCGTAACGTTACGCAAGCCCGATATCCTCCATACTCCTCCTCTTCCATCCTTTTTATAGAGCTTCTTAGTCATTAGTTTCCCAAACCCTTATTAGATCCATTTTTCATTTATTTAATTAGGAAAAACCTCCCCTGTACACATGTCGCCCAATCTCCTAGTTGCACCAGAAAATCAATTTATTAATTAATTAAATATTCTTATTTCCCTCACCCACTCAAAAGTGTTCCTAAAAACGCTCCTCGGTGTCTCATTATTCCCTTACAATTCTTAAATGACTTACGCCTTACTTAATTCCTATATGAGTTCATAAATAGAAAGTTCCAAAGGCTAGATTCCTTACTAAGTTAGACATTCCCCTGTTTCCTTAACTTTCCCCTTTTCTTTAACTTTCCCCTTTTATTTAACTTTCCCCTTTTCCTTAGGTTTCCCCCTTTTCTTTAAGTTTCCCTTTTTCTTAAAGTTTCCCCTTTTTATAACTAAGTTCAGAATTAGAAGGTTTAGACAAAAACAACCAAATACCCCCTTTATTAATTAATCCTTTATTAAAATTTCCATTTTAATTATTAATGCTTGAATTTTCTTTACCCCCCTCTTGTTATATGTCTAATTAGTTTTTTTTTTTCTAAGGTTCTACTCACACCTAGGTTTTCAATTCACTAGGCTTGGCGACAGTTCTTAAGGGAAAATTTATTTTATTAAACTTTACTTATCACATCATTTATTTAAGGCCGACCAGGTCCTAAGGAGGCATAGTTTTCTAGGCACTAGGTTTTTTAACTTACCAGCTAAAATCACGACATGCGCTTCAGGATGCACGACGTGGTCCAAGGGTGCCACTTGCCTCTTTCCATTTTTTTGCACGACATGCCCTTCAAGACGCACTATGTTCTCCAAGGGTGCCACTCGCCTCTTGATTGAACTTGGTACACGTCAAACCCCTGGAGTCAATACTCTGTCAGGTGATATTGTGGGAGACTAAGAGCCTCTAAGGAATAAGGACATTACCTTATTGTGTGCCCCTTAGAATCATCGTGAGTGACTTTCACAGTCTTCCCTCACATCATCGCAAGTATCTCGAACTAGGTAATCGTTAACCTACAGTTCGAGCCATGGCGGGAGTGCTAGTAGGCTATGGCAGGGTTGCTTCCACACCTCTACCTCAATGTATCTGGTTGTTGTGTGTGACCCCTCTACTCCAAATGTGAGTCTAATCGACAAGATATCATTATCTTGCATCCATCAATGAATCATGTCAGCAATAATAATCAACATCATAACATCTAATCGTATGTACATATGTCACATCAACAACATTCAAACCCTGACAATCCACTCCCTGACTCGATCCGGAGTCCAAGGAGTCTCATCGATGCCTCGGCATCCTCAACGTCCAAAGTCATGCACACTCAAGAGACCCCAGTCAATAGCACATGTCGATGTAAATGCAACAAAAATAACATATCATCAAATCCACAATATCTCATAATCATAATCAAAACAACCAATCGTATAAAGAACCGGATCACTTGCACGCAAGTGTCCTCAAAGAATAAGTTCTCTCAGTGCACACAACAGCAAGATGTTACATAGAGTAGTACATGCATTTATTAGAGACATACTAAGGGTACCATATATCTCTACAATATGGAGGAATCTACATCGTGAGAAGATGTTTTTGATGCTCCATATTGTCAATGTCGTCAACCCCATCGAGAGGTTTAGGGTTCTTTCTCATGATTTTAATCCATCTGACTCATCACCAAAACCATCCACATCCTTTACTCCAGCACATGGTCCTCCTCCTCCTCCTGCTTCTCCTCCATGTGAGTCTACACCATCCAACGATCCTCTTTATTCCCCTCCATATGTTTTTGAACCTGCATCCACGCCAGATCCTCCTCCTCCAAATGCGACTGCTCCATTCATATCTAATCCTCCTCCTCCTCCTCCCCCTTCACATATGCCTGCACCACCCACCTATCCTCCTACTTCTCCTCCACATGTGTCACCATCTACTAATCCTCCTCCTCCTCCTCCTCTACTTATGTCACCATCCATCAATCCTTGTCCTTCTCCTCCACATGTGTCATCATCAATCAATCATCCTCTTCCTCCACATGTGTCACAAAATTTTGATGCTTTGGACAATATGTTCACATCGGGTATTGTTGCACAGGTTGATGATCTTGATAGAGATACATTTGAAGTGTACTTATGTCGACATTTCTTTATGATGTTATTATTGATAGACCCTCTACCTCTGGTAGTAGATACACTGAAACATATGGATATGGTGGTGGACCTAGCTAGTAGTTGTACTGATTGATATGTATATTGATTATTTTATATTTGACTTGAAATGTATATATGACATGTTTATTGCATATTTTATTGAGATGTATGTTTGACATGTATATTCATATGTGTATCGCTCATGATGTTTTTCATATAATTTTGTGGTTGTTTTTGTTTGATTTATAAAATGTATTGTGAGTATGATAATGATTAACATTGTTAATGATTTCTCTATTTTTAAGTTAAATTTGAGATGTATCACTCACTTAAATTTACAGTTGCCATATCATGTTTAACTTTACTTTTATGAAATCGTTTAATTTGGATTGTGATTGCAAAAAGTTATAACCATTAATGTTGAATATAATGTTTAACTCTTCTTCAAGGTGAATTGTTTGTTGTCCAACAAGATACAATATGCTAATTAAACGTGTTTAGAAACAAAAATATTTAAATATGACAAGTGAAATGATTGTGATATGAATAATTATGTCTTTTTCATATAATTATTGTGATATGAATAATTATGTCTTTTTCATATAATTATTGTGATATGAATAATTATGTCTTTTTCATATAATTATTGTGATATGAATAATTATGTCTTTTTCATATATACAATATTATCTGAGGATCGCCTAGGATTCCATATCTTAAGCATCTCAGCTACAGTTATGGCAGCCTTGGGAAGAGGGGAGCCCCCGCCCCCTCCTTCAACTAAAGCCTCCTTCCGCAAGATCTTGGCCACCCAAGGCAAGAAGCTTCCCCTAGCTACTACCCCTAGCTTCGTTAAGAAGCTCGACTCAATCCCGGAGATTGAATTACCTTTGGAGCATCCTATGAGAGTAGCAATCTCTTTTTCCAATCGTGGATTGGTAGGGAAATTCATGGGCCTTTGGCCATCAACCAGATCTACAGATAACTGGATCCAAAGGAACTGGTGTCCGTTGATCTAGAATAGTGTAACCTACTATGCGGTGGGAAGAGGATTCTTCATCTTCAAATTCATCTCTCAGGAAGACAGAGACCTCATCTTCAGGAATGGCTCGTATTTTATGGGAACTCAAGGGATATACCTGAACTGCTGGACGCCAAGCTTCGATGCTGCGGTGGAAGTGCCCAAGGACGTCCTAGTCTAGGTCAGGTTACCCAATCTCCTGATCCTGGAACCCCAGTTCTCTCCAAGAAATAGGGAATGGGCTAGGACAATACATTGACAGAGCTGACCCCAAAGACCAATACTTTTGAGTGCACATCTGCGTGGAAGTGGATCTAGAGGTTGGCCTTCTAGAGGCAATCAAACTAAAAGTTGGAGAATGGCACCACTACCAAAAGCCCAACTACAAACAACTATTGTTCAAGTGCAGGGGATGCCATGAATATGGCCACTTTCAGCGAAGCTACCCCAAAAACCCAAGAAAGGAGAAGAAATATGGAGAAGGATGGAAACAACCCAGAAAAGGAAGAGCACAAGCCAAGGAAAAAGGACCGCAGAATGAAAAGACAATCCCTACACATTCCAAGGAGCAAGGAAATCGATCAGAAGCAACAAAAAAGAACAACTTCAGAGTACTAGAATAAGAACAACCAGAGAAAATGGTCGGCAAAGAACCAAAGGAAGCCCAACCAATTGAAGAAGGAACATAAGAAAAGACACCCCCAAGAACCCGAGAGAAACCAGTGGCAGAAAGGGAAGAGGGGCAGGGAAAGACTGTCACTGAGAAGGAGAGAGGCCCAGACGTGGAATTGGGAGAGGTCTCCCTAGATAGTGACTACGAGGGTGCTAGTGACTCCATTGTCACTCCTAAAAAAGCAGGCAGAGGAAGGAAATCCAAGAAAGAAGAAAGGGAAAATGAGACATACAAAGACGTCCTCAGTGGCTTGCAACCAACAATCAGATAGCTGATTAATCTCATGACGACAAGGAAACACTCCAGGGCTCATCAAGGAGCCCATACCACCTCCCCCAAGTAAATCATGAAGCTAACCTCCTGGAATTGTAGGGGTTTCAACAGCAGAATAAAGGAAGAATCCCTCAAGGATATAATCAAAATGTCAAAGACTAAGATCCTTCTAATCCAGGAGACCGAGATGGAGGAACAAGACTTCCTCCAAGAAATAAAATCCCTCTGGAAGAAAATCCAAGGAATAGCAATAAGCGCAAGAGGCCTGGGAACCATCTAGGACACCATGAAGTTTGACCTAATCATAACCGAAACATGCATGCACTGGATCTACACTAGTATTTTACACAAAGAAACGGGTCAGCTGGTAAGTCTCTTCAACCTCTATGTCCCAGTCTTATTGAATGAAAAAAGAAATTGTTGGGAATCGATTAAAGATTTTCTACTCTCAAATGACCTAGAAAACATCATTATTGGGGGGGATCTCAATGTGACACTAGCAGCAATCGAGAAAAAAGGTGGGTCCATTGTGCGAGACCCAGAGGGAGAATGGGTAGAGGAAATCATGTCAGAATGGGAGCTGGAGGATGCCAAACCAACTAAGGGGAAATACACGTGGTCAAACAAGAGAATAGGACCAGGGCATATTGCTACCAGGCTAGATAGGTTTTTAGTCCAAAGATCCTTTATGCTCTTGGGCCTCACACCCTCAACTTCTATCCTTCCACATAGTGTGTCATATCATAAGCCAATCTTGTTAGAGGTTTCGCATGACAGGAATCTTGGGCCTATCCCATTCAAATTTAGCCCAGTCTGGCTACAATATGAAGGATTCCAGGTCTTGGTTACCAAAATCTTGAATGATAAAGTTATAGGATTAGACTTTTTTGTTTGGGAAGAAAAACATAGGAGGCTCAAGGTAGCGCTCAAATACTGGGCAAAAACCTAAAAGAATCCAATTATTAAACGTCAAGAAGCCCAAAAACAGCTCGAAAATCACCAGTAGGAAATGGAAGAACAGGAGACAACTCAAGAAATTCTGCACCAAGAGGACCATCTCCAAAGGAAATGGCACCAAGCCTGTAGAGAGGAGGAAAGCTACTGGAGACAAAAACACCAGTTACTTCCACAAACAATCTGAGGCAAGAAAGCAGTTCAAGATAGTCAATGAAATTCATGTTCAAGACCAAATTATATCAGACTTTGAAGGCATAAAAGCAACTGCGACATAAACCTTTGAATATCTTTACACGAAGACTCAAATTTCCCTAATAGACCCCGAAGCCTACCCGCTCTCCCTAGTTCTGAACGGCATTCAAGAAGACACCGACAACAAATTGGTAAAGGAAGTAAACCAACAAGAAATGAAAGAGGCCCTCAACCAGATGAGCCCAGATAAGGCACCAGGACCATATGGCTTCACAGCAAGATTTTATCAAAACTGTTGCAATATTATAAAAGAAAACCTTATAAAACTGATCAGGAAATCTCAAAACTGCAGCAAGATAGTGTTGTTGGGAAATAATACCCTACGGACTAGCAAACTAGGGTCAGATTTGCATGCAGATTTTGACCTTAAAGAAATGACCTTTTAACCTACCGCCCCAAAACTTAAATCCCTCTTTTAGGACACATGCATGGAAAGGAGCTACTAACCTTTTTACTGATGTTTAGTGTAGATCCTCCGTTGCGCTTTTCCCGCTTACTTGCGCTGCTCCTTCCAAAGTTAACCTGCAATCAAGACAAAACACTACGCATGCATGCTATTTTTCTCCTTGAGGGTTAGAAATTAAGCATAAATTACACAAATCATAGATAACTCATGCATTGGGACGGGAAAAGTATTCTT
>JZKD02S1434888.1:1284549-1324673 GCA_000966675.3 Picea glauca
AAATGGGCAGAGTTTCTTCGCTATGTTTTTCCTCTTCCAAATAGTACCCCTACCCCTTCTTTTATAGGCTAGAAGGAGCTAGGGTTTTGGACGAACTCTCGGTCATGCATGGCCAGGAGTTTCAGTTAACTGACCCATAGCTTTTTGTCCCATCCGCAAATTTCCTGTTTTTTTGCTTTGTTAGGTAAACGTGGGTTGTAGTAGACCTGCCATCGTTCCAACGCGTGCAGTAGTAGGCCTGCCAATGTTCCAACGCGTGCAATAGTGGGTTAGGGCGCGTGTGACTTAACTCAAAAGGATTTTCAAAGAGGTTTCTCAGCAAATGTTTTGGCAATGAAGGGATATGAATTGGCCTGATGCTAGGTAAGCATGTGTGGTGCAATTTAGGGTTATAACAGATAGGAGGAGGACCAAACTCATCTTTCCTATCCCTTATTCCAAAATAAAAAGGAGCTATTAGTTTTGGAAGATTTCGGCCAATCTCTCTCTGCAATACAAGCTACAAGATCCTCACAAAAGTAATAGCCAGCAGAATTTAAAAAATTCTCCCTGTAATCATCCCGGAGAACCAAGGCAGGTTCATTAAAGGAGGGCATATAGTGGACAACATAATCCTAGTTTAGGTAGCCCTGCACTCAAGCATCTGACGAAAAGACAAAGGTATGATCATAAAGCTCGATCTTGCAAATGCGTTTGATATAGTTAGGCATATTTTCTTGTTCAAAGTCATGGAAAACTTCAACTTTGCCCCAACATTTATAAACTGGATCAAAGCTTGCATTGGATCCCCATGGATCTCCCCTCTAGTAAATGGTTGAGCATCTAAGTTCTTTCAAGATTCTAGGGGTCTATGGCAAGGCTACCCCCTCTCTCCACTTCTCTATGCAAATCAAGCCTTAGTGCTCATCTTCCAACAGAATCATGGCCAGATTCAAAACAATATCATGGGCTTGAGAATAGCCCCAAGGGTAAAATACATAAACCATGCTCAATTCATGGATGACACGTTGTTGCTGGGAGGAGCAAGTGTACAAACAACAAAGAAATTTAAAACGGAGCTTGACATTTACAAAGAGATCTCAAGAAGTGAAGTAAGCCTACCTAAAAGCAAGATCTAAAAATGGAACATCTCGCCAAGGGAAATGATGGAGATATCAAGAGTCTAGGGAATGGAAATTTGTACCAATTGGGATGCGTTTAAATACCTGGTAGTACCAATTTTCAGAACAAAGCCAAAGGCGTCTCAATGGCTCTCGCTGATAGACAAGTTAAAAGAAAGAATTAATTCCTCGGGAGAAAATTGGTTAAACATTGCAAGTAAAGTGGTCCTTATTAAAGCGGTGTTGGAAAGCATCCCGATCTACCAAAGTTCATTGCTACTAGCCCCCTCCACCATGATCCAGAAAATCAAAGCGCTTTTCAGAAGGTTCATGTGGGAAGGAGGGAAGAAAAAAGGGAGGAAATTGAGTCTAATTAGTTGGGAAAAAGTAACTAAGCCCTTTTCAGAAGGGGGCCTCCAATTCAAGGACATCCACTCCCAAAACTTTTCTTTAGGAGGCAAGATTCTCTGGAACCTTGTTACGGGGAAACCCTCTTAGAGAAAAAAAAAGCGATTTGGAAGAAGTACTTCTGAGGCCCAAGGGAAAAATACCTAGATCGACTAGCCACTGTGGAGAAAGGATAACCTATTTTCAATTTGTGTCTAAAGGCACTAAAGCTCTTTAGACCTCACCTCACCTGGATTCTAGGAAATGGTAAGGAAATCAATGTTTGGGAAGACTCAATCTTGGGAGATCTAGCGTTAAGTTTGATGGAAGGACTAGACAAGCTAAAAGATTGGATGAGATCTCATAACTTAAACAGCCTGTGGGACATTTTGATTTGGAGAGAAGATGAGGACAAATCATGGCTCAGGTGGGAATCCAGCAACAGACCTCCAGAGCTTGAGGGGGAATGGAACAATCTGACGGGTTGTTTTCAAGGGAAATACCCATTAAAAGCTGGGAAAAAAGACAAGAGAGGCTGGGGAGAACTCTCTGGAGCCTACACAATAGCAGCAGGGTCTAAAAATCTTTCAGCAATCCCCCATTGCCCACCAGACCTAGAAATCTGGAGAGCCATCTAGACTTCCAAATCCATACCAAAGATAGATATGTTTGTTTGGACCTTGGCACATAGGGGTATTCTAACAGGATAAAATCTGAGAAGAAGAGGATGGGAAGGCCTGTACAGATGTCCCCTATGTTCATAAGAGGAGGAAACCTCAGACCACTTGATCCTGCAATGCACATACTCCAAGGAGGTATGGTAGTTGGTCCTTGGGCTAAAACCAGGAACATTTTATTTACCTCAAGAGACCTCTATCCTGCTAAGAAACTAGAGTTCCCAATGTCCCTTTCAGACCACGAAAAAGGGCCAACTCTCCACTCTCTGGAGCGCACTTCCAAAATTCATCCTTTGGAAGATTTGGCTGGAGCAAAATAACAGGATTTTTAGGGAGACCACAAGTAACCCAGCACAAGTAGCAACAAAGATAAAGGCCTACTTTGGTGAAAGTTCCCCCTACTTCTACAAATCAAAGATCTCAAGACCCCTAGAGCCAGAAGAGGAACAATGGATTAAAAGCTTCAAAATCAGGGACCACTAATAGCAAATAGAAAGCAATGTAAAATAGGAAACTTGGGACATCCGGAAGGAAGAGGATGAATTCGAGGAATGGAAGAGAAAGAGCAACAAGCATATATTGTTCTTTGATGGGGGCTCCAAAGGAAATCTAGGGGTGGCAGGTGGAGGAGGGGTCCTAGTAAGCCCCAACAGACTTCTAGAAATTACCTATGCTTGGGGAATAGGAATAGAAACAAATAATAGAGAAGAAGCATTGGCACTTTGGCAAGGGCTGACTCAATCTATCAACCAAAATTTCCAATACCTGGTGATTGTAGGGGACTCCAGACTCATAATTCAAGCATTGATCCTTCGAAACACGACCAAGCATGCAAAACTCCAACACATACTAGAAAAAATCCAGCTACTACACTGAGAATGTATCAGCTATTCCATGTTCTCTGGAAGTTGAACGCATGAGCAGATGTTGAAGCCAACAAAGGAGCCCTCTTAAGAAATCGAACACTCCAAGTAAATGGAACCACGACTAGCATGGCAAACCCGTAAGCTCGTGGCACGCAGACTAGGACCATAGTGGGCCAAAAAGTATGGTAATAATTCAAGGACGCGAGGTGGCAAAGAGGTACATCACAGGATCGGTCACTTCACAAGGGAGAATCCAAGACAACCAAAGATAAGACTGGTGTTAGGCCTCAGAGGAATATCTATCATTCGATCGTTGAATATTCAGAAAAAGACAGAGGTCCAACACGAGACCCATATGTTGAGCTAGAGGACGTGGATCGGATGGGTGCATTGGATTGTTCATTTGAAGTGGAACCCAAATCTAGAAAGGAAATAGGATAAAATATCAGGATGGGAAGGACCATATCATCCCCTAAGCATTTTGATTTCAGAAAGTAAACCACGCAGAGGCACAGCACCAGCAAAGGCACGAAGTCTCCCACTCATAAGAAGGAAAACAAGAGCAGAAGTAAAGGAAATGGCGTTCAACTCAGGGAGCAAACCATCTATGGAGGAAAGGATGAAATCGGTGGAAGAAGAAATGAAGAGGCTCAAACAATTTCTGCAGAACTAAGACGATTTTCTCCAGAACCTGGACATTGAAGCAAGACGACGACTAGAAATACTAGAAGCCAACATCACATCGACAAAAATTGGGTTCTCGGAGGAGCTGGAATAGGTTTGCAATGAATTCAAAGACTAAAAGAAGGAATTCGAAGATCGAGTCAGCAAGCTGGAAGTCCAAATGGAAAAATTGAATAAAGACTGGCATCTGGAGCAGGATTTGCCCAAAAATGAGGGCCCGAGGAAATTCGGCCAGTAATTCTTAGGCCAAGCAAGTACTCTACAAATAACACTGCAAGGAAGGTATTTTGTATAGAAGCCTCCGCATATTGCGAGCCTATAGATTAGGATAGTTTTCTAGCTCCAAGAACTATACCCAGGTAGGAGGGTAGATCCTCCTAGTCTTGTAACAGTTCAGTTGAACCTGAATCAACTCATATGTAACAATTCCAGTGGCTTTGCCACTGCTATCTTATAATAAAGATCCATTAATCGTTCTTGTCAAAAATAATAATAATAATAAGATTATAATATAATTATTCATTAATAATAACAATATTTAATAATAATGTTAGTTTTTTAATTTTAATTATTCAAAGATTACAAGACAAAGTTATAATCTAATTGTTTCCTAAAATCACAATTATTATATTTTATTAATATTTATTTTTTCCAAAGATTTTGTTCATTTATATTATCCAACTATTATAATATATGAAATTTATTCAATTAAATTTAAAATACTAAATATAAAGAATAATAATACATTTTGATCTATACACTATCGATTAAATGGTTTCGCTATTTTTTACTCTAATACTAACTTTATGAATCTTCTATTAAAAAGGGATATCACCGAACATTTTATAATTAGTATTTTAAGAATTAGTAAAATTGACAAAGGTCTCTATACTTTTAGATAAGTATGAATCATTAAAATTTTCCTTAATTCTGACTAGGCTCTAGAAAAATACTCTTTTATAATTTCCATGTCCTTCCTATATTGAGACTTGTTTAAAAGACAATGTAAAAAGAATAATTAATATAAGCTTGTACGATTATAAAATTAAAGGAAGGAGTGGAATAGATGAAGACCATGATAGTTGCACTAGTTAAGGTTGGGAATGTCATCAAAGTTGGCAATTCCAACACCACAAGTGTGATTTCAGAACTCATAGATGTTGCATGAATTTATTTTGTTGGAATCGTCCTTAGAAGTTCCATCAAAGTATATATTTATCTGAATTTTGATTTTTCCAAAAAAATAAAAATTTTGAGGTTTGATATTTTAATATCTTCATTTTTTTGTTAAAATAAATATTTACTATTGTACGTCATCAACTTTGTGATATCTCAATTAGTGTTTAGTAATTCAAAGGTTAACCTAAAGATATGTTAATACAATACAACATAAATTTGCTATAATAAACAATAAATAGGACAATAAAAATATATCAAAACCACAAAAAAAATGTGAACAAAAGAAAGTCTCATATGTCTAATAACCTGAGAATTAATAAAAACATAATACATGTTACAATTTAAATATGAAATATTATAAATTGAACATAGTATTCAAAGAGGCTATTATAGAGTTGTTACACTTGATCCCTATGTTTAGTGCATCGATATCTTTTCCATTTTGGTTACGACCAGGCATTGCATCTTTCTCTTGTATCTCCTTTGCCACCAAACTGTCGAGACATATTTTTGGAATATTTTCTTTTAAATGATTAGGATAAGGCATGCTTCTACCATTCAACCGTCTAAATGTTTTTTTGTCACTGACCCATTTCATTCTTTTCTCTTCATACAATGTGACCCGTGGTCGTTTTGCCTTTGCATTGTAAAGAATGAATTTACTGATGGCATTAATTTCTAAATTCATTGATGTATACAAAAATTCAAAAAAAATAACATGATATCAAATATATATTATCAACTTAAAGAACAAATGTATTGATGGCATCAATTTCTAAATTCGCTAATGTATACAAGAATTGAAAACGAATATCATGAGATCAAATATATATTATCAACTTCAATGTAAACAATTTATTTGTACTAAATTGACAAAATATAAGTGACTTACTCTTTATCAATCTCCTTTTTATGTTCATTTGGAGTAGCTCCCCTTCCTTTTTGTCCCCATCTTGATGGTTGTCCCAAACCACTTCCCCCGTTGTGTCATCAATTTGATTGATATACTTACTAGCATAATAGAACAACACGTATATTATGTACCCTCTGCCATAAAGCCCTCTGGTTTTTCCCTATGTTGAAAAAACCCATTCAATTTTTTCATGTACCTCTCTAAGAAGAACATCCAACGATATGAGAGCACCCCAGCTAATTCAACCTCATCAAATGGGTGAATTATAAGATGGACTTGCAAGTCCATAAAAATCATGGGAAGTTCATTATCAAACGTACAAACAATCTTAGTATCTCTCGAAACAACCGTGTAATGATAGCCATATGAAACTCCTTTGATGTGATCCAATGTACAAATGCAGATAATTTCATTATAGATCGTTGCAAGTCCTAAGGGAAATCATGGTTCACACAACCAAGCACGAGCAAAGGATAATGACACTACAAAACAGACATGCACATCATTAATTTCCATAAAACCATGAGTGCATAGCATATTTTTACCGACAATATGGAATAAGAATCATGCATTCAACATACATACCCTTATAAGGTCCAGATGGTCATGTGATTTCAACCCCGACAGATTCCCTTCTAGAGTGAAGCAACATTGTAGAGTCGACTGATATAAATAAGGTGCCTTCACACCCAATGTAACATCCTTCACCATAGGAAGATCATATTTCTTCAAAATCCATGGGACATCACCTTCTTTAAAATACCAAGAGGGACCAACCTCTCCTCTAGTTTATTTTCTTGGCCAATGTCTCTTTTTAGTATTTGAAGAAATAAAATCTCTCTTAACATCCAATGTATCGCTTTTATTCGATGATATGTACCTCCATAAAGAATATGAAGCATTTTTTAATATATGCATGGGATCTAGTAAGTCATCAATATTAAGATGCTCCAAATATGGAAGCTCATAAAATACAAATTTTATTTTCATCCCAATGGGAATTTTCTCAACATAGGTGTCAAAACATTAAGGATCAT
Organism: Picea glauca; assembly: GCA_000966675.3. Lineage (NCBI taxonomy): Eukaryota > Viridiplantae > Streptophyta > Pinopsida > Pinales > Pinaceae > Picea > Picea glauca. The sequence continues at coordinate 1,291,393 of JZKD02S1434888.1, forward strand.
CAAACATAGGTTCCCCATTTGAATCAAACAATTCTAACATTTCCTTCTCCTTCTCTGTGTCATATGCCCTAATCCAATATGTCGGTGTCATTATTTCAAGTCTTTGGGTTCTCTCTAGTTTACCATTGAAAGTAGATGCAACTATTCTATAAGGGTGGTCTTCTTGGAGGAATACCCTCAAACATTCATACATCAACTTTCGTAGGTGGTTGGACCACCTAGACTTTATAGAAGGTCCACAAAATTTACATTCATGATACCCTTTTGTTACAAGACCTATGATGTTATCGTATACAAGGCATGTTAGTGTCAAAACTATAGTTGCACCAAATGAAGTATGCCAAATAAAATTACATATATAAACAAATCAATCAACATGCTTAGCAAAGAAAACTCCTAGTCCTGGATAATCGTGCATGGTGTATGCACATATGTCATATAACATAAAAAACCTTTGCATTGGGATGGTTCTTAATACATCATGTATAGGTATCCCTTCCCATAATTGTTTAAATTCATTGATCAATGGTTGGAGGTAGACATTCATTCTCTTCACTTGTCTTCTACATGGGACTATAAGAGCCAACATAAACCATGGGTAATATTTGTATTGATCACTACCACTGGCCAAAAAGAATAGTTGGTGTTTTTTAGGGAATAAAGGTTATTCTCAATCATAGGCACCATACTTCATCCTTGAATTTATAAGCCCATGTATCCTCTATATGCTTCATGGCTATTGAATCTCTTGGGATTCGTAAAACCCCTAGCTCACTTCTATCTGAGGCATGCCACTCCTGCAACATGGATAATTGTTTGCAATGAAAGAGCCTTTGAATCCTTGGAATTATAGGCATGTGCCTCAATATCTTATAAGGACCATGTGCCTTACCATTTTTTATTTATTTATAGTACTTGTCATGCCCACATTATAGACAATTCTCTTTGTCTACATATTCGTTTATGTATAGAATACAATCATTTTTTCATGTGTGGTATGTTATGTACTCAACCCCCAACATTTCACCATTTGCTTTGCCTCTACACAACTATTGAGAAAGACATTATCACTCGGAAGTACCTTATATTTGACTAACCTACAATTAGTGGGAAATATAAATGTACATTGTCATTAAAAATGAATAAAATCAACCATTTTATTCATTCATTGTGTGACAAGATTCCTTAAAAAATTAGGGGACTTAATGGTTAGTTACCTCAAAAGTGTCGATAAACATGAGTTTAACATACCATACATTGTTTTTGAGTTGTACAGTAACATTTGTGTCCCTGGTTGGGTAGACCTTGACCCCTGTACTCTACCAAAGAGAGGAGTGGTGGAAGCAGATTTTAGGATTTCGAAGAAGGTATCTATAACATCATCATCCCCTAGTTCGTTTTGCTTGAATGCATGTAACAATATTCCCTCCATGGCTTGGGTATCCTGCAAGAAATCATCCATACCAACTTCTATATCATTGTACTCATCCCCAACATGTGAAGAAATAGTGTTACTATAGAGGTTTTGAATTGGTGACTCTGGACGTAGTGGGAATTGAATAGGTGGTTGTTTCAACCATTCTCGATAAGCTTACTCTCCAAGCTGTGCTCGTTTAGTAGAAAGTTCACAATTTGACATCGTAGTGGGGTGCAATAGTAGATGGTGGGCAAGTTGCTCGTTATCAGAATCCTGATTGTAAAAATAATGAACATTATATTGATAATATTAGTAACACAACACATTTAATATGTTCAGACATTATACCAAACACTTATTAGAAGCATGGAAATTTTTTTCTCAATAATAAACATGCAACCAACCAATTTATAAAACAAATGTCAAATTAAGCAATACATTTACATTAGTTCCATTGAAAATCCAAAAAAATAACTACTCAATCATCTTTTTCTTATGCCATACAAGTTGTCTATATAAAAGAGATCCAATTCATAGTGTAATATCGTTGACCCAAGATAGTTTTTGGAAGATGACATGTTATGATTGGTAAGTAAATCAATTGTCCATTTTCATCAAACATTTGCTTGCGGTGTCTTTCTCCTTGTAAGAGCTTGTGGAATTTTGGGACTACCAGAATATCTTGTGCATTGAACTCAATTATGAATCTTGATCTTGCAAAATTCAATAAACAATTATTCAATTGCATCTGCACACATAACATAAATTCAATGAGATAAATGAATTATAAAAAATCTAGATGTACTGCAATCGGTGGGAGAGAACTTGGAAGACTTGCAATGATATGGAATGAGTCTGAATCTAAAGAATTGGCGATTTGATATTAGAATTCATTTTTTCCTGCATTTGAGCCAAAACTATCATCTTGGAAATCATAGAACAATCTTTTTTTTTTTTTAACTGTAACGATTATGATTTTTATTTATTTGAGAATAAAAGTAGGGGTCTTTGCCAAGGCAGCCCCGGATACATAGATGATAGCCAGCTTTTTCGGTTTCTTTGTTACACTGTCTTCAAGGGAGTTGATAGCTGATGTCGTCATTGATTCGGATCTCCCCTTTAGAGAGGATGCTTCCTTTGTTTTCCATCCGGTCCGCTTCTCCATTCAGGCTTCTGAGAATGTGATAGAACTTAATGGAGGTGAATGCTTGTAGGACTCTTTTCACTCTACCCAGAATTTTGTTGAGGCTAGCATTATTGAATAGGTCCTCCGAGTTTAGTTTTTTAATAAGAAGCTCTGAATCTCCGAAGATTTGGAGATCTTTGTCTCCCTTTTCTCTTGCTATGAGGCAAGCTCTAAGGATGCCAAGGATCTCTGCCTGATTATTAGTCTTCTGACCAAGGCCTCAGCAGAAGCAGTCTCTTATGGTCCCATCCGGGGTGTAAATGATCCCTCCAGCGCCTGCGTTTCCGGGGTTTCCTTTGGAGGCCCCGTCAAAGAAGATTGTGGTAAGATATTTAGATTTCCACCAGTTTGTGAAGCTTTCTTCGTATTCTCTTACTCTCCACTCCGGATTTGCTATTTGAGGAATGAGAAGGCGCTTGCGAGGAGAGGGTTCTAATGGCCTGAGCCATCTTCGTTCTTCAGGTCGGAGCAGAGGATCTTCATTGAAGTATTGGTGTTGGCCTGATTCCAGGAGAAGAGCTTTATCCTTGACAGCAACCTGTAGGGGGGTGCGAGAATGTTCATTAAAGATTTGGTCATTCCGAGCCAACCATAGCTGCCAGCAAACATATTTGGGGATTGCTGTCCAGATTTTTCGCCAGAAGGATTTAGAGGGAATGCAAAGAGGGTAGAAGTTGTTCCAAGAGGCGAACCAATCAGCAACTGTGCTTCGGGGAAAGGCTGGAATTTGCAGGTCCAGAAGGGAGAGTCTCCATACTTCCTTGGCGAAGTTGCACTCCAGGAATAAATGTTGGGCTGTTTCTGTATTGCTTCTGCAGAGTTCACACCTGTGAGGCCCTGCAATTTTTCGTTTCTCTAGATTATCGCCAGTAAGAAGTTTGTTTTGCACCGCTGTCCAGAAAAAGAAATTGACTTTGGGGAGAGCTAAATTGTTCCACACTAGCTTCCAGAAGGCAGGTGGATGACTGTTGTCCCTTGTATTCTGTAGAACTTTGTATCCGGCTGTTGTAGTGTAAATTCCTATCGGTCCCCAGGCCCAGCTATCCTTCAGTCTACGGTTTTCAGGATTGGCACCATCTAAATATTCGATTAGGAGATTTTTTTGGTGTGTGAGCCATTCAGGTATACCTGTAAAATCCCAGCCGGCCCAGTCTCCCCATCTGTCCCACGTAGAGATATCAAAGAGTCTGGTTTTGCCTGCCCGGATTAACCAATTTCTGAGTTCTGTTGTGTCTTGATTCTCCTCCAAAGGATCACGCCCCATTATTCTATCTTGCCAAATATTGGTACTCTTTCCATTGCCCGGCGCTCTGTACAAATAATTGTTGAAGAACTTGCTGCTCTTGCAGCATAATTTCCAGACTAGCGTGCTTTTTCCTGTGGAATCGTATTGGAGATTTCTGAATGAGGAGTATCGGGTGTATTTGCAGAGGAGAGTTTTGCTGGTCGGGTGATTGGGGTCGTGCGCAATTTGCCAAAGAAGTTTGCCTCCCAACGAAAGATTGATAAGGGCGGGATCGCGTATTTGGAGTCCACCTTCTGCAATTGGGCGCCGAACCAAATCCCATTTTGCTAAGTGAAGACGTTTTTCGTTTCCTTTTCCCCCATGCCAGAGGAAATCCCTTATCAGCATTGTGATCTGGTCCGTGACAGCTCTGGGAGCAATAAAAAAGGCCGACTGATAGATTGGCAGCGCGGCCAATTGAGATTTTATTAGAATTAATTTGCCTGCGTTGGTCAGCCAGAAGCCACCCCAGGCTACGATTTTGGTCTTTAATTTGCTGATAATGTCTGTCCATAGATATCTTCGATTGGCCCCAATTGTGATAGGCAGTCCTAGATATTTTATACTTTCCCAATTGGCGTGGCCATTGAAGCCCAAGATTTTCACGATATTGTTCAGCTCTTGATGCCCTGTGTTCCAGCAATAAATTTCACTCTTTCTCTCGTTAATTAGAGCTCCTGAGACTCTGCAATAACTTTTGAGGACAATGTCAAAGGTTGTGGCTATTATGGAGGAAGCTCCTCCGAGGAGCAAAGAGTCATCTGCAAAGAGAGAATGATTCATAGCTACAGCTTCTGGGGAGGGTTTTAGGCCGGGAATGAAACCAGCTATTCTTTCAGCTGAGAGTTTTCTGCTAAGAGTGTCTGCCATTAAGATATACAGAAAAGGAGAGAGGGGGCAGCCCTGCCTTATGCCTCTCCTGGCTTGGAAAAAATTGGAGGGTCTGCCATTAACAAGGGGAGCAATACAGGGATTTTCTATACAGGCGTTTAAGAGCTGTACAAAATGAGGCGAAAAACCAAAGGCAAGGAGGGTCTTGATGAGAAAGGAGCGATTTACTCGATCGAATGTGTTTGCCATATCTAATTTGATCAGCATTCCTCTCTCTTTTCTCCTTTTGTTGGAGTGGATTATTTCCTGTACTTGTATGACATTGTCAAGAATGTTTCTGCCCTCCACAAAGCCTCCTTGAGGGTTGGAGATCAGCTTCTTAAGCAGGGGCTTGATCCTGTTTGCCAGCAGTTTGGCCAGAATTTTGTAAGAGGCATTACAGAGTGATATGGGTCTGAACCTGGCAAAAGTTTCAGGGTTGGATTCCTTGGGAATTAAAGCGAGATAAGTGGAGTTGATCCCTCCTCCAATCTTGGCTTTTCACATGAATCCCTTTATCATTTTTTGGAGGTCTCTTTTGATGATGTTCCAGCAGACTTTATAGAAATGAATTGAGAATCTGTCAGGGCCTGGAGCCTTGTCTAAGCCCATGGACCAAATTACTTTGATAATTTCCTCCTCTGTTACCTCTCTGGTGAGGACAGCGTTGTCTTCTGGACTAAGAAGGAGGGGAACATTACTCAAGAAATCTGCGCTTTCTTCTTCTGTGGCCTGGATTCCATCGCTAAACAACTTTTTGAAGTGGCTATCCGCTGTAGATTTAATTTGGATGATGCCTTTGCTGACCTGACCTTGTGCTGTCTTTATTTCATAGATATGGTTCCTTGACAGCCGTGCTCTATATTGTCTGTGGAAGAAGGAGGTGTTCCGATCCCCTGCCTCTAACCACAAGCTCCTGGACTTGATTCTCCAGTATTCTTCTTCATTGCGGAAGGATCGATATGCTGAAACTTGTGCTTTTGTTTCTTTTTCCAGCAGTTCCGGAGTAATCTCTTTGTTTTCAATTTCTACCTGTGTTGCTTCCAGGTTCGCCACTGCTTCTTTTCTTGCATTGATTGGAGTAGGGGCAGGAGTCTTTATCCACTCTTTCAATGCTTGTTTGGTAGCTTTCAGTTTATGTTCCCATACGTAACTTGAGGAACCTGTGATAGATTTGTCCCAAGCTTCTTTTACGGTTTCAAAAAATCCCTCTCGCTCTATCCATGTGGGGCTAAAGAGAAATGGGAGAGGCCCGAGATCTTCCTCTTCCTCTATGTGTAGCAGAATCGGCTTATGGTCAGAGGTAAGCTTTGGTAAAATTTTGTTTGTGATTAGTTTTTTTCCCATGATGAGGGAACCTTGTACCATAAAGCGATCAAGACGAGCAGAGATATGCTATGTTCCTGTTCTATTATTCGACCAGGTGTAGAGGCCACGGGCAGGACTGAAATCTAAAAGATCCCAGTGATGCTGAAGGTCCTCCACAAAGGTTAGCATCGGGTCTCTGATGGTGGAGCCGCCTCTTTTCTCTTTTGGTTTGAGAACTATGTTGACGTCTCCTGCTAAGATTATGTTGTTGGGGTTGTGCTGTTCTAGAAATGCTGAAAGAGAGGCCCAACATTCTCTTTTTTCGGAATAAATGACAGGAATGTAATGATTAAATAAGGAAATTGTCAACTTACTTGCAAAATGTGTCAGCTCCGTATATATCCAATGTTGAGTTTCATGTGATTTGTTCAGCGAGAAGTTTTCTTCTGTCCAAAGAGTTGCCAGCCCTCCGGAGGAGCCCCTTGAACTTACTGCAATGCCAGCTTTCTTCTTCCATTTAGTTTTGCTGATGTCTAGTAGAAGTCGGTCTTCGATCTTTGTCTCTTGGAGCATGAGGATATCTGTGGGTTCTATTTTCTGAAGGTCCATGACTGCTTCAGCTTTGGAGGCGTTCCCTAGTCCTCTACAATTCCAAGAGGTGAGTTTCATATTGAACTTATGAGGAGGGGGAAGGGCCTCCCTTAGGCGGCCTAGATCTGGTATTTTTGCCAATGGACATTTCTATAGTGGATTGATTTCCTTGGACTTTAAGTCTCTCTGCTTCCTCTTCCCTTAATTCTTTGCAGGATTTCCTTCCTGCTCTTTTAGTGGGACGCTCTAGGGTTTCGTCCTCTGATGATCCGGCACTTTCAGTTTGTTTAGGCCTTGTTATTTCAGCGTAGGATGGATTGAGGGGGCTGCCTTGCGAGGCCACTACCTGAATTTCTGCTCCCTTGTCTTTATTGGGTGAGGGGGCTTCTGGTTGCTCCTGATTTTCATTGGTTGTTCCTGCTTGGCTATTCTGCTGGATTTCTATTTCCTTCGGATTTGTTTCCTGTTCTTGAGTTTTCTTGAGGCTGCCTATTGCTCCTGCGTTGTGTCTTTTGTCGTTTCCTTTTCTTTGATGGGGGTTCTTTTGCACTACTGTCCATTGGTCCTCTTTTGACATGTCTGATTGCTCCTCTGCTTTTTTTTTGCAGTGCTTTGCAAAATGCCCATGGCCGTGGCAGTATTTGCATTTGAAGGGGAGCTGCTCGTAGTCCAGCTCCTGGATATGTGACCATCCGGCGACCGTGAGATTGATTGCTTCAGGCAGACCCTCTTCTAGATCAACTTCGACGCAGATTCTGGCGCACAAGAACTGGTCCTTCCTTGCTGCATGGTCGATGTATTTTCCAAGCGCGTTGCCGATGATCTGGAAGATTTTTTGGTTCCAACAGTGAAGAGGCAGATGTGGTAAGCGCACCCACACCGGGACAGCCTTGGGGACATCCTGCGTGGGGTCGAAATCTGGAGACCATTTGTTTAGATACAACCCTTGTGGTCCCATGAAATAGAGGCCGTTTCGGAAGATTAAGCTTCTGTCTTCTGTATTTTCAAAAACGAATATGAAGAAACCCTTACCAACGAAATAGCTCTTGACTCCCTCTTTGATCAGAGGTGACCAGTTCCTTTGTGTCCAATCTTCTACTGACTTTGGGGACGGCCATAGACCCGTGAACTGTCCTATGAGTCCTCGCTCGGGGAGATTCAGGGCTGCCTTGCATGTCTCTTCTTCAGGGAGAGCTACCGTGGGGATCGAGTCAAGCTTCTTAACAAACTTCTGCTGGCTAGCCGTGAGAGGGCGTTTCTATGTTGTTGCTATCAATGCTTTGAATGCTATGATCTCAGGCGGAGGAGGAGGGCCAGAGCCCCAACTGGAATCCATTGGCCGAGATCAACACGCGCCCTACATCCGCGTGAGAGCTCAGTATGGGCTCAGAAGACCTAGGATTTCAAGATGACACTGATCGGCTGAAGAATCAGGTGCTGGAGAGGCTCTGACCTGCGCCAGAGGCAGAGGCCGGCGGCTAGGTCTGGATGCAGTCTGCTGCACAGGGGTCGCGGTTTTTTGAAATCATAGAACAATCTAACTTCAAACAAAATTTTGAAAAAAATAAATAAATTAACGGTGCGCTTAATCATATAAAGATGCACCAATGTGATGTGATAAAACAAATGCATTGATGCATTTAATTGAAAGAAACATCAAAGACTCACCTCTGTCATTTCCTTCGCAAAGCAAAACCTTCACAAAATTTAAATGTGCATGTTTGCATTTGCATTTTGCAAATTAAACTGTTTGTCGGTGCGTTATCACTTACACACCACACCGGTTTGTTTCTAAATGTATAGGGAATTGATGAAAGAAAGTTAGAAAAATAAAGTGTTCTTACTATCAATGTGTTGAAATTTATTATAAAAAATAAGTCGGTGTGTTAGACGTACACACCTCATCGGTGTGCTACTCATTGTATAGTGCACCAAAAAGGTAAGTTACGAAAAAAAATAGAATGCAAGTTTATCATCAATGTGCCAAAATACACAACGAAAAAATGAGCGAGAATTTTGGTTTTTTGTTTATAAATGAAAACTATATTCATTCTTTTATTTTTTTGTCAAAGTTTAGAAGGGATATTTGTGTCGCAGAGATTTATTGGCAAAGACTTCGGAGTGGGTGGATTTTTTTTTAAGAGACAAATTCAAAAAGGATTATTGTAGGTTGCATACAAATCGACAGAGGAGAAATTTCAGGTATATGATTTCATTCTATTAATCAACTTAATCTTTCCCCTATTTGATTCAAAAAAAAATCAGTGAATTCCCAAACAAAAAAAAAAGGGTTTCATAGTTACCTTCTATATTGGAAGCCCTAATTTTCTCACTGTCTTTTCTCTTTCCCTTTCTATATTCCACAAGGAAAAAAAAATTAAGCAAGAAAAATTTATAGGATTTGTTTATTTATATATGGGGTATTCCCTATCCATTGCATTGGATCCTAAATTATCCTGTCGTTGTCGGGTTTTTTTTTTTTTAAACGCCTTTGTGATTAACAGTGTGCTCTATACATAGGAAGAGCATTGGTTTGTATTTTCATGTCAACAACACCGCCTAATTTAAATTAGAAATTATATTTTAAAAAAACTTTTTATAGTCGGTCGTGCACATTGTTCATAGATAAGCATTGGGGTGCATTTTCTTACAAAAAGCACCATTGAATTTAAAATGAAAATAATACTATTTTTTATATGGGAACCGCCATGTATTAAATTTGTTCACAAGTCGACGATGCATAATAAACAGTACTTAGGAAGTCATGATTTTTTCAATTCATAAAGCATCGACAAAATACAAAAATTTGTAAAACATTTTCAATTTCACAACGACATTGTTATAATATATTGACGTGTATAAATATGGTTGAAGCACTAGTGCGGATACATATGGTCAATGTCCCAATGTGTATTAAGTTACTATACGCACCAGTATCTTATTTTGTAAAAAATCACATAATATTTATAGTTGATGATTCTTAGTTTTTTTTTCTGAGGTAGATTTTGAAAATTCCAAGAAACAAACAAGGAAAAAATGAATACATCATGGTAGGGATTCCCAAAAAAGTGTAGAAGAAGATGGTAAAGAAATGAACATAATTGTGTTGCAAGAGGAATCATCCTAACTACAATGTTCATCAGAGGTACGTCATCATTTATTTATTATTTGATGTACATCAAATTTAATTATTGCGTGAAATGTTAATTTTCAATTGTTTTTTTGCATAAAATAATAAAAAATCGTAAACTTTGTAAGTATTTACATTTTTTACCTTTCTTAAGATTTCATATTTGTTGTGATCTTTGTATTTAAATAATTAATTTACACTTCTCCATGGATGTCTTCTAATAGGTGTTAAGATATAAAGAGGAGCCAACCCATGAATTGATAAACATTGGGTTAAGTATGGGTTGTGAGTATATGTTGAAGCATGAAAGTTTAATTGGAAATTTTGTAAGTAGCTATGTTGTTTAACTTCTCTTGTTTTATAATTAATTAAACAACAAGAAACATTTATATTAATTATATTGATTGTTTTTTGTCATGGCGTATTAACCATGCAGGAAACAAAGTATAGAATGTAGCCAACAAAGGAGATTTTGAGAGAAGGAACGAAGCATGGCTTCAAAACATTTATATTAGTTATATTGATTGTTTTTTGTCATGGCGTATTAACCATGCAGGAAACAAAGTATAGAATGTAGCCAACAAAGGAGATTTTGAGAGAAGGAACGAAGCATGGCTTCAAAAGAATGTGTATTGTTTATGAAAGACTTGGTGCTAAGGTATGTTTTTTTATTTACACAATCCTATATATTCTACTATATATATATATAAATGTAGATATACTTATTATAGTTTATTTCTATGTTTGTAGATTGAAGATGAAGAGGTGGAACATAAAAACCACGTCAGTCAAGAAAACATTAGGTTAAATAACCAAAGTACAATATCGCCTACAAATGATGATGAAATGAGGCATGCACGTAGCTCGACCGATGACAACAGTTCAACGGATGAATGACAATCAATATAATTGAATGCTATTACAACTTGTATGTTTTGGAATATTTGTCTCTGAAAATCATGGATTTTGTTTAATGTAATCGACATATTGTCCCAATTGTATGAGGACATGTTACCAATAAGTGTAACACTTACATATTGGTTGCAATTTGATTATTGTGGACCTTTACATTGTCCCTTTTTGTATGACAATGGGTCTCTTATTCATATATAATAAAACATATATATTATTTTATTGCATTGTCAAATGTTGTAAAATGTTGCGTTGTTGAATAATTAGCATAGATGATTTTAGGGGCAAAATTTTGCTCATGGGAGAAATTAAGGGGCCTCCAATTTTTTATTGGGCAATTTTTTTGTATTAGAGTGATATTTTTAAACTTATACCATTAGCCCATAATTTATTTTAGTGGGGAAATCGTGTATAGGGATAGCCCATGTTTTTAGGAGGGATAGAGGAAAAAAAATTATATTTCGCCCCTGAAATTTGGAGGGACAAGCTTCCATTAGCCAAATTTCTAGAAGTATGGAAATTTCTGATAGCATCTTCGCCCTGCCATTTGGTAAAATCAGGGTTTATGGTTTAATTCGCCCCGATTTTGTGGTATGGGCACTCGGTAGCTACAATCTTCCCTTTTCCCGATTTTCAAAGAACAAGAGGATTTTTTAGATCATTTTGGCCCTCCCACCTAGTATAAATTGTATGGGATTTTCCCATATATGCATTCCATGTTTTACCTTTCATATCTTCGTGCTTATTTGAATTTCCCCTTTGGGCCTTGATGGAATGGAGGTTTACCTTTCATATCTTTGTGCTTATTTCCCCTTTGGGCCTTGAAGGAACAGAAAAAAGGGCAAGAGAATCGAGATGCCAGTCATTGTCCTTTGTTTCCATCAAGCAAGTGGTGTAGTCGCAGCTTGCCTGTTAAGAGAGGTGCTTTACTTGGAATCTATTTGTTGAACTCTTATGTTGATTTATGATGTCAAATCTTGTTCATGAGGCTAAGGGAAATGGTTTATCAACCACACTGGAAGTAAATTAGGTGTGAAAATTCCTTTCTCTTTAATTTCTTTTGTATTTTGTTAATGGAAATAATGTGGTTTGCATCTAATACCTTAAAGAGGTGTTCCATTAGTTTATTTTATTAACAAAATTCACCTTTGAACCGAGCTTGAAGGTGGATCTCTTTGAGATCCCTTCCTTCATAAATTTCTATATTAATTTCTATCCATTTAGGGACTGTTGTAGCATATATTTTGCAGCTTGGTTTTCCCATAAAACATTGTTTAATCAACCCATTGATTATTCCCTACTAACCCAATTTCCCCAATCTAGAATCCAGGCACTTGTCCTCCCTTTCAATCGATGTAAAATATAAAAATAAATAAAAAATAAAAAAATAAAAATAAATAAAAATAAAAATAAAAATAAAAAAATACATTATTTGTTTTCTGGTTTGCAAATTTGAAAATTACAGTTGAAATAAATAGAAATTAGATTTTATATAAGTCTATGAAACCTTTCATTTCATCATCTTTAACTAGACTTATTTCCCATTTTCATAAATATGGAATTTGTGCTACAATCTCCTTAGAAACCATATTTACTACATGTCTTAGATGCCCTTTCCATTCCTTATACCTTTGGACTTAGTATACTTAGGGAATTCCCCTTTGTGTTGGAGGACAACTAGCCTGAAGTGATGCAAAATACTACTGAGGTGACAATGGGTATTTTTTCCAAGTTTCCCTTAGTGTCTCATTTGGTGATTGGTAATTTTGCACCTCAAGTGAGAATTTGAAAGGTAATATTTTGGCACTATTTCCAGGGATAAAGTCCATTTCCCCAATTCTTGAATTTCATATTCATAATATTAATGAGCCGAGAGTTGAAATCTTATTGTAAAAGCTCATCTTCCGACTCCACAAAATGAAGTTTTTCCTAAGAAGTAATATACAAGAACATATTCACAAGGATTTGTTCATATGATCCCATAACCTGAGAGATATTATAGAAGAAGGGTAAGAAAATTAGCCCATGATTGTAGAATTCAAACAACCAAGACATTGACATTGTTGAAGATATAAGGTGTTTGTTTGAAAGTGACATTGGTTATCCTAGCATAGTCATCATGGTTGCACCTTGGTTGGATGAAATTTACAAGCCCCTTAACTTTACAAACATCAATGTGTATCCTCGTGATATACCAAATAAATCCATAAACAAGTTATCCTCATTCAAGGATAACAATGTTGTATCTACTTGAAATCACTGGAATGCTTTCATGAGTATGATCGTCAAGCACTGTAATGGGCATCTAGATCTTCTCATGAAGTTGTGTGTTGTATCCTTGGAATAATATGCCATGGATTGCTTTATTAGCTGTCGGATAATAAAATTAGCACCAAGGATCAGTGGGAGAGTGTCTTCTCTAAAAAGTGGGGAGACCGTAGAGACAACAAGTATTTGTTGGTTGCCCTTGATGGTGTTAAGATAAATAAAAATGAAATTGTAGAAGAGTTCAACAATAGGTTTAACCAAATAGTTCAAATATTGCATACATATATTAAACCTCCAAAGACAACCATCTTTATATATTACCTTGATGCATTTGATGGATATCTTGGCTTCAAGATAAGAAAAAAATATCCCCAAAACCTTAATACAACCCAAGATTCAACAATAAAAATTGATAAGAAAATGATTGCATATGGTAAAGCAAATCAACCTAGCTCTTCAAGAGCCAACATTGATAGACTGGAGTGAGGTTTAGAGTGATGAACACAATTGAGCTTGCTCATGATCCTATAACAACATTGATAAAAGATACAAAACTTATGGAGTCCAATTTTACTTGATAAAAAATTTCCATGCAAAAGAGATTGGTGCAATTGGAAAGAGCTTAGAAATATAGATAGCCACCACATGCAAATGGTGGATGGGATAGAAACAAATTCCTTGGAACCATAATCAAAATAAGACTCCCAGTTCATTTAAATCCTAATAATAATAATGTTGTGGATCATGAACTTTCCCTTGGTGTAGAACATGTCAAGATGCTCATGATGAAGACTCATGTCTATCAACTATACAAGTTAGGGGGTCAAATAATGAAGGTCCAATAGATTTTGATAACATTAATTATTTTGGGGGGGGGAGTGATACCATTTGTAGTGTAACAGGAAGAGATTACACTATATTTGAGGATCAAATGAATCAAATTTAGTGAAAACCATTGAATTAGACACCATCACAAGGATGTATGGTGAGAAGCCAACTTAGGAAGAAATAAGGAAAAAGATAAAGGATAAAGAGTGGATGACCTATCAGAAGTGGAATAAAGTAGTTCCATAAAGACTTGAAGTAGAAAGACAAATCCTACAAAGGGACCCTATGAGTAAATTTCACATGCAATCATTTGGAGTTTCTAAGGAACCTTCACTAGAAGTTCCTTTCATAAATATAACTTGCAACTAGATTCCTCCACAGAAAGAAAAGATGAATAAATTGTTTGTTTTTCCATGTGAATGTGTCAATTCCTTAAATCTTTCCTTGAATTGGAAAAGATTCCTCCCTGGAAAAGAAAAGATGAATAAATTGCTTGGTTTTGAGGAAACTATTGAAGATTGTCTTGTAGTGTTACAAGCAATGAACCAGGAGAGTAGAAATGGCAGTCATAACCCCTTCTTTATCACCTTGGTGGTTCAACAGACTAATATGAGAAATTATAGAATTATACTTATGTTAGTATAAAAATGATGTTAATCATTTCAGAAATGATGACAATGTTACACAGAATAACTACGTGAAAATATAGAGGAATCCACAAGAATAAGAGGTTAGTAGACTAAATATGAAGGGTAGCCCAATTGCAATGGCACTCTAATATCTTCCTTATTTCAATTGATTTTTTTGTTCAAGTCAGATAGATTTATAAGAATCACAAAGTTGAAACCAGGATGATTAGTGCATAGACTTCTTTGACTATGTGTGAAGGTTTTTTATGCCATGTGTCTCGTTCTTCTTTAAGGGATTCTCAAGGTTACTTGTCCTTCCTCCTCAAGATCATATATTTCTGCCAAGTGTCTCCTTTCTATCTTCCTAGAATATCCTGTACAAGTCCATGGGTGCACATACATACAAGGTATTCCCTACCTAGCCTTAGAAGAGCATGCACATCATCAAAAAGGAAAATCTCTAATCTCAATTAACCAGCATGTTTGAAGCTTGCAGAACACAATGTCTCCAAACACATTGACAAAGATACTTGACCTAATCCTATAGACAAAATCAAGCAAACCATTACCACATCTAGGGGATCATTTTTACAATCTCCATTAAAGAAATGGAGAGTAGAGCAGTAACTATATATCACATCAACAACATGAACGATTGGTAAGGGTGATGGATCTGTTTTAGTCAATTGTGACACTAAAGGTAATGAATTCTTGATACTAGTATGTATATCACTCAGTCCATTCTCAATCAAATTTGCAACTCTTAGACTAAGATCCCTTGAAATTTGATCTTATGATATGTCCAATGATTGAACAAGTTGACATCCTTGATTGGAAATAGAGATTGTTTTTGTAGAAGGCTTCAATCACCATGGTTCTAAGGTCTTACCATGTGGCTTATTTTACCTGATACTACATTCCACAATAAATATTTTCTTTCATTGGTTGATAAGTCATCCAATGATATATCATATCCTTCAACTATTTTTGGATTGTCTCTAGTAAATTAATATGGTTTTTACAACATGGAGTTGGCTTGCTCCATCTTCATCACTTCAATTTCACTAGGGCCGTCGTGTTCATTTTCTGAGCGGAAGTGCTCCAAAATGCTCAATATTTTCTACTTTGCTTGATTTGTTGGCCCATCGGATGGAGATCCTCCATAACACTATCTCACATAAAGGATTTTGTATATCAAAGATTATGTTTCCATACCATAACTACACCTCATTTTCAGTTGATCAACTATCACATTTTCATGAGTGATGTAAAGACCGAAGGTAAACACTTCTTTGAACTACTGCTACAGAATTGAGGCCTAAAATTCTCCATATTATTCTCATGTAGATATTATTTTCATGTATACATGTATATATTATTCCCATGTATCCATCTTGGAAATTTCCATGTATCTTTACCAATTCATTCGGGTATTGCATCCCTAATGATTCCAACTGATATCAATTTTTCCCTTGCCAAACTATGAAATTCTTGAACTTTCTCTCTCTCTAACCAATAATTTTGGAGTTAAATAGGTTGATTACTCCAGTCAACAACAAATCAACACAACATAATTCTATAAATTGTTCTAAAATTGACAAGAACAATATTTAATCCCCAAAATCATCTGAATGAAAAGAGCACTAGTCATAGCTAGATGGCATGAAAATTAGGATGGAGACCTTAAGGAACCTTGTAGAATGTGAACAAACAACAGAAGTTCTACACCGTCATGTCGAATAACCTCAAATCAATAAAAGGAAATAAAAAAGCCAAAGTCTATGAGTAGTTATGCCATCCATTGGAATTTTTTCTGGTGGTGGTTTGGGATTTTCTGGTGTAATATGAGGTCACAATTTTGCAACAAGCCCTAAATTTTCAATTCGAGGTGAAAAGAGAAAAGACCGTGCTTTGTTTCCATTGTCCAACATTGACAACATTGGCAAAGGTTTCACATACAAGTTTCATGTGAATTCACTTAGATTGGCTAGAGCAACTCAAACCAAATTCTATTAGCTTATTTACAACCATATCCACTACATTATTAAGAAAAGGCTTGGAAGTTGATTTATTTTCCATCTCTATGAAATTATTTTGGAAAGGCTTCAAACTACATTCCTTGTACCATGAAAATGTTCAGTCATCAAAATAGGCCACCTATATGATCCTTATTACAACATGTTTTCACAAATTATGATGTGATTGAAGGATCTCAAAGATAACTAGGGAACCATGGGTGCTACATTACATTACCCCATATTAAATTCCCAAAAGAAAATTGATGCTCCATGGGCATGCAATTATAAGAACCTACTAGCTCTACATGAGTAATTGGCATATAATGTTTTTCATCACCAAAAATGTTGTTTTCTGTAAATTGGCTAAAACTTCCTTGTGTATTTCCACTTATACCTACACATATGGATTATTTGTAGTGTTAACTTCTTCCTACAGATTGGTAGGGTTATCTTTTGGATAAATTGTTTCTTGTAGATCCACTCGAACATTCATTGGGTAAACACTAAATTTAGAAACAAATATTCACCAATCTTCCTGAAGAAATGTTGTGCTCTTCTTTCTTATTGTAATTGTTTGAGTCTTTGAAGGGAACCTCTAGTTTTCCACCATTCTTGATCTCAAAGTGATATAATTATTTTGTTTTGTTTTTGTGACCCATAGTCTTGTTTTCATTGCACTTCTAACATTTTATTTCTTGTTTCCGCATACCATCTGGATTATAGAGCATACTACCATCACGCATATTAATGTGTGGATTTGCACCTCTTTTCATTATATACATTAAGCTTTGCAGTATTTCTAGGTCTTGAATCATATCATAATGTGAGGAGAAATTTGGGAGAAAGTATTAGAGTAGCTTTGTTCAAATTGAATATTCTATACTTGGTAGGAATTTACTAGTTTTATATTATTTCTCTTGCAGGTTTCACTTTTGGATTCTAGATCAATTTGAAATTTCAATTGTGGAATATTTATTGAGATTTCAAACACTGATCGTGGGAAGAAAGGATCAAGACAAAATGATATATCATCATACTTTCAAAGACCTCAATCCAAGGATCCACATTCTCTTCATGATTCGAGCTCTTTTGAGCAACCTATCACTAAAAGAGATGTCAACTCTTATGAGAATGCATCTAATATCCAAATAATAGATAAGGAAATATGTTCCTATGATGATCAAAGTGAGATAAATGCATTTTCACCAGAAATTGGTAGTACAAATGTCGAAAATATTTCATTGGAAAAGAACACAACCAATTCACTGAAAATACAAAAGGGCCAATGGGACATAGGGAGAGGCTTCCAACTAGATTGGGTCTCAAAATTTCCATTTATTGAACCATTACCTCCAAAAAATGAGAAAGAGAAACCAAAAGTTAGATGCAATATGTGTAGTTAGAAACTTGGCACGCCAACGACATTTCAGATGAAGTTAGATACAATTGAGAAGCATGTACGAAAGGTGTATGAAAAGAAAATTGTAGATGGCGAGGAGAAATCTATTGTCAGATGGAAATATTCCGGGGAATGTCGACATGTCAAATATGTTGATGAATATAATGAATATTTAATAAGTACGGAAAAAATTGAGGCAAGTGGAGGAAGCATCACATCTCTATTTGAAAAGACGATGGAAAGAAATTTGTTATCCAAGACAATTCAATAAAGCATTGTATTTCACATCTTATCTAAAGGGCGTCCTATGATAGATTATCCAGATTACATGAAATATATGTCTTTTCTTCAAATTCCAAACTTTCCATCTTCTCATTGGTCTTTAACAAGTGGTTGGGAATGGGAAAAATATCTAGCTCAAGTAGAAAAGGATGATATGAAAGAGAAGATTGCAAGTGCTATGTTTTTGTCATTGTCTTTGGATGAGGTTACAACTATTGATAATACTTCATGGATTTGTATGAGTATTTATATGGTTAATGACCATATTAGGCATTCCTATCTACTTGGGGTTCATAAAATGAAGGAGAATTCTACAACTGACAATATTTATGAACTTGTTAATAATAGTTTGAAGGAAAGTGGTGGTATGGATCATTTAATGATCACAAAAAAGTTGGTATGTGTTGGAGTGGATGGAGCATCAGTAATGCAAGGACAAAGGAATGGCCCTTGTGTTAGAATATAACTATCAGCTTCACCGTATATGTTGAGTATTCATTGTATGGCTCATAAAATGAATCTTGCATTTAAAATAGTAAGCAAGTTTCCATCGGTTTCAAAAGTTGAAGATCTTGTACGAGAGGCTTATGCATATTTTTCTCGTAGTCCCAAACGATTTTCAAAGTTAAAAAAAAAATGATGGTGTTACAAATGGAAACAAGCTATTAAAAGATGTTGATACAAGATGGATCTCATTGAATGGACCAGTTCAAAGATTATTCAGTGAGTACCATTCCTTGGTAGGGGTGATGTATGAACATCGCTTCAGTGTAGATAAATCTCAAGATCTTCTCTTTCGACTAATTGACATAGAGACATTATTAACATTGGTTGGAATTCTTCCTATGCTAGATGAAATGAATGTCCTCATGAAATGTCTCAAATTCGCACAATGTATATTGCAGAATACACAATGCAAGAAAGTTTGCATGCCTTTCATTGGATAATTTGTATATGATGTCAGTCTTTTGCAGTTCCACGGTTTACAAATTGGACTATGACCATTGATATAGAAAATACTGAAAATTATTTGAAGTTTGATGAAAAATGTATAATATGTATGGAAGTGCATGGGTATATGGCTCCTTTTAGTTATATTTATAAGATAGGATGAACCACCAAAGAGCGCCCTGTGTCAAGAGACCTATTCAACAATGTTGTCATTTCAGTGAGACACAACTTGATAGAAATTTCAAAATCACTGTCATCGGAGATAAGAAAATGATTCCCTCAAGATGAATTGTTGGAGGCCATGTCTATGGTGTACCCTGAATATTGGAACAATATAAAATGTCAACCTACTTTAAAACATGACTTCGTGGAAAAATTCGATACTTTGGTGGACCACTTTTGCAAGAAGGTTGAGATACATGGAGAACAGGTTGAAGATATTTTGGATCAATCAAAATTATTTCAACAAACCACATGCTTCGCTGAAACAATGTGGAATCAATTTTGCGCTTTGGAGAATCCTCTAGAATATGGTGCAATAACAATATTGTGGACTATTTTAGGTGCTAGCCAATACTTACATGAAAACATATCCTAATATTTCAAATTAGCATATTTGTGTCAAACCATGATTTTGGGATCAGTGGAGGATGAGAGAATGTTTAGTGCACTATCATTTTTGAATTCAAAGATGAGGAACAAGCTTGATAAACATATGGATATATGTTTAAGATTATATGTAACAAAGTATGACATTACCACTTTTCCATATGAAAGAGCACTAGCTCTTTGGCGATCAGATTGTGATAGAAGGGGAGAAAACAATATAGCAAGTTTCTCTAATGAACTTGATATGGAACATAATTATTTGGAGGCTCATAATGATAGTCCATCTGGAGAGGGTCTTGTTCATAATGAAGAAAATAAGCACCAAGATGAGAACTGGAAAATTGATATACTTTAATATTTGATCTAATCCAATATATATGAGGGCCTAAGGGACACTTATTTCGGTATATGTGTTCCATTGGTGGTGCAAGAAATAATGAATCGAATAGCACAGATGATGTGATTCTTATGATAAATTCTTCCTCTATTTTTGGAGTAGGTCAGAAATTCTTTATCATAGCAAGATTACTATATGCCAATTTGAGGATGCATTTCAGGTAAAAATAGGTTCTATAATTTATATTTTGTGTTTTTCATTGTGACTTTTGAGCCACATTTTCTTGATGCAATTTATTTTAAGATTGATGTTTTGATATTTAACTATTACATTGTCTCTTTCGTGTATGTGACAGGAAAGGAATTTGGAATTTGATGAAAATGGGATCTATCTCTTCACATAGAGAGTGTCCTAGTATTAAAGGTTAGATACCTGATTTAACAAGAATTCCGCTAAGAAAGAATGGTCTCATTCAAGTAGATGAAATTTCTTTGATGTATTTCTCTAATATGTTGATAAATTTTAATGGTTTGTTTGTTTGTTGCATTTTGGAGCATTTTGTCAACTTTGGAATTTTGTGTTTATTTTGGTTAAAAATGTGGTAGGCCCTTGAATGCTTCTAGTTCTCATTTAATGTTTGACTGAACCTTTTGTTATAGAATGATTAGCTTCATCTAATTTCCATTGAGTCAAGGGTTTGGGTTAAAGTTAAAGACCTTTGTTGAGTAAAAAACCATTTTTCATCTTTTTGTCATGACATTTATTTGAGAAACATATGGTCTTAGGCTTAATATATGCCTTTAGTTATTTTGTGAGCACTCAATGTGTTCATAATTATGATTTTTTTTTAATATGTTTGATGGTCAAGGAAAGATTTTTTTATTTCCTTTCATTTTTTGGCATGACTTGAGCATCTAAACCTTTTAGGATCTACTATGTTTATTTTGAATTTTCTTTGAAAAGACTTATTGATTATTTAGAAAGGGAAATGAGCTCTACTTAGCTAAGCGAAGAGAAAAATGGTATATGCACTAGGTTCCTATGTGTACATCATAGGAAACCTATTAGCATGAGACCGACATTCCTCTAATGCAATTATACTTTTATAAATATGGTGGTTGAATTTCATATTCCAAAATCATGCTATGCAAACCCCTTTGTTGATTGGATAAATACCTCCATTACCCATACTTTACTGCCACTTACCTTGCAAACCTCCATTCCATACCATGAATAACAACACACATTGTCTTGTTTGTCTTTTAAAGTTTGCTTGGTTGAAATATTAGTGTATGCTACATCAATGAATTGATGTTTAAGGTATTGATGGTTGTATTACTCTTCAAAGCATCAATGTTAGGCCAATGATCAACACTATGAAGGTGGAAGTGAATGAAGGATAAGCATGCTTCATTATTACACACGAGTACATGAAAATCACATCAAGGTAAGCCCATGAAAGTTTTGAGTTTGAATTTACATTCTCTTGCAGATTTATCAATGATTATGAATGCATCATATCATTAATTTAGGTGTTATATGAATGACTTAGTGATATATTGGGATAAGAATGTTTACATGGAGATTTATCTCACGTAGTAGCATAGGCTTAGAAAATTTCCTAAATCATTTTTCCTTTGAAATTGTTGATGAAAAGTGCGTATGTCAGCTCATGCATTCGTATTGTCAATGAGACCTAGGTGTACTCCTTCTCATCCAATGACTAATCTTTCTTATGTATCTTCCCTCTCTTTAGTGGTTGGTGAATCACTATGTGATGATATTGATTAGTTTTATAATTGTTGTCATTTCCACATGTTTTAATCATTGCAACCTTGAATATTGCAAGAAGTCTTTCATCAAAAGCATCAATATTACCATGGTCATATGTGGTGTCATGATCAGATGCTATTCTTAGTTCTTTTCTTAGCTCATGGACTAAGAAGTATTTTATCAAAAGCATAAGTATTACCATGGTCATCTGTGGTGTCATGATCAGATGTTATTCTTAGCATTCACCAAAGAATCAGTTGCAGACACTGCAAAGAACTGTCAAAAGTCGGGAAGAACACAAAACAATTTGTTTTATAATACCCTATAGCTTGACAGCATCAAGTCAAGAATCTATAACAATATATATTATGTGGTCATATACAATAGGTAAGTTCAACATCTCAGATACCCCACTCTATCTTTTGTACAGAACATTCCACAAATTGTAGGTTTAGTCCTCTTATGAGCTTGAGAACAAGAAACACTTAATTGCAATCTTCAAGAAAAGATGATGCTAACAATGACTCAAACTAAAATCACCAAAGATTTACAATCCAAACTCAATCAGTTTAGTATTATTTAGGGATGGATACCATTCTCATTCCCATTTGAGCAGCATCTAGGAGGTGGATTCCTTTTCATAACACCATTAACAGGACCATTCACAATGCCATTTTCAACACCATTTGATGCAGGCCCATTAACAAATAACAACACCAATTACACTACCATTTTCAAACCCATTCCTTATGGGCAATGTAGGAGTTCTGCTATTATCATCAACATGTGGACTTCGACCCAAATTGCTTGGTTTTCCATGGTTCTTCAAATATGAATCAAGTTGTGACATGTGAAGAAGGAGATGGCACTAGGTTTTATGAGGATATAAACTCTAGGGTTAGTCTTTGTGAGGTTTAATCCTATGCATATGAAGGTATAGTCCTAGGGTTTCAAACTTCCAAGTCTTCTTGGCTATCTAACTTCCCATTTAAGGTGTTACTTGACTCCATTTTCCCAAGGAAACAAGACAACACTAGCCTTTTGCTTGCAAGTAATACAAACTCTCAATTAATACTCTCTCTCTCTCTCTCTCTCAAAGCATTGTTGTTAAATATTGTATTGCATCTTCATGCTTATTGTGGCTCAACGCCTTGCATCCCAGTCCATTTATTTGTTGTTGTCATAAACTATGTTATAGCCACTACGGCTTGAGCATATTGCAAGTAATTAGCTTAATTTCACGATATCGCATATGTACAATCATTTTTTAACATCTCATACATATTCTACTCACTAAATGGCATCTTTTCTAATAAGTATTTCCTGATTTTAGGACTATTAACTTCTTGTTGTTACAATTCAAAATATTTCTAAAGCACATTGTTTTTTATCATAAGTTTTATTACAACAGCCTTTTCTCTTTGATGGCTAGTGTTCCGGGGGCTTATTTTCATTGCTTAGACTTGTTTATTGACATTAAAAGCATTGGAACACCTCACACACATACACATGGTCAATTATCATGTAGTGACTATAACATCACAACATGAACTAAGATATGACACAATATAAAGAGTTCTCCAATATCAACCATGGTACATCAATAACCCATAATTGAAGACCATGATATGTTCTAGGGGAAAAAACCAATAACATGCAAGCAACTACTTTCCTATAAACACTGTACATCCACTGTCGGTGGTGGTAGGACAAGCCACAAGGGAAGTTCTAAGGAAATCATGTGCATCCAATATAATGCCCCTGTATCCGCCAAGTAATTCATCAGTGTCATCTTGTAAGTCTTTGTCATGTGTGATGAAAATCACAATGTGAAACCTTATTCAATATGAGGTGTAACATAATTGTTTCAGTAACATAGTTGTTTCAATAACACAATTGTTTAAGTAACGTGGCTCATTTACCAGTTGATGTGTTCGCTGACTTGAGTGTTAGTGATTCAATTGACTTAGCCAAGGATCATCCTTGTGTTTATGACATGTTGGTGACAGGTATAAAGACCTACTTTCTTGTTTCATTATTCGTGAATGATATGGTTGTGCATAATTGTATGTTGGATTTTGGAGCATCTAACATCGTTATGCCATATGGAATTATGTGTTAGTTGGGCTTGAAAGTTATGAGACCTTATCATAATGTGTATGCCATGTACAACATGAAGGAAGATTTTTGGGTTTTGATCAAAAAATTGCATGTATGGTTAGCAACTTATCTAGGCGGGTAATTTGTATGGATGTTGTGGTGGTAGAAGTACCTGAGTCATGGGGCATGTTACTTTTCTAGAGCCAGGAACCAACACTGGGAGTTAGTATTCAACTTGATTTATCGTATGCTAGTATTATTCGTATTGCACCTAACAGATATGTCAAGCTAAATAGTGAACCAACGACTCTCTTTCTATTGATTTTCTTAACCAAGAGACAGAAGATGTAGCTTGTGTTGAGGAGGATTTGGGCAATAGTATAGTCATGATAGAGAGTGAGAATTCATCATCAATACTTGGTAGTGAGATTCCATCTTCAACTTTAGGGGCATTTTCAAAGCAAGACACTTCATATGATATTTGGACCATGAATTTTGATGGAGCTACGACAATATATGGCAGTGGTGATGGTATTGTTTTCACTTTTCCTTCTGGTGATATACTTACATATTCTTTATGCTTGGAGTTTGATTGTACTAACAATATTGTAGAATATGAATCTCTTTGCTTGGTCTTAATCTAGCTAGAGAAAAGAAGATTTAGATTTTGCTTGGTCTTAATTTGGTTAGAGAAAAGAAGATTGAGATTTTGTCTTTGAAGACTCTAACTTGATTGTGCATCAAGTTAGAGAACAATTTTTGGCCAAGCATTAGATGCTTAAACATTATTGGAATCAAGTTTGGGATTGCGTTGAATTTTTTTATGGTTTTTATATTACTACAATTCTTAAAGAAGAGAGAATTTATTGATTCATTAGTTGTTGCAGAACCATACACATTTTCCCATGGATGAAGTGAATATGGTCCATACACATTTTTCATAGAGTAGATTAAATAGCTTCCATGTCCTTGAGGACGATAGAAGTGCATTTATGACCAACAGATATTGTTTTCACCATCATTATATTTTATCAAAACCATCAAATCTCCAATAAATCAGCCATGTTTGTATCATATTTCAGAAAACAATGTAACAAAAAGTCTCCAACAGTTATAAATGTAAATTGTTATAAGGATCACATGATGCCTACAAGTTTGCAGTGATGCAATCCCCACTCCAAAAATATGCCCTCCTAGAACCCAGTCGCATGGTACCCCCCATATGGTTTGTTGAACCCTGTATGAAAAGTAATACCACTTCATATTAACCAACTAAACAACCAAAATTATTGGCCCATATGTCTAATAGATGAATAATTACTTCAAGTGTAGAAATGAAGTGTCCTACCAGAGAATATCTACCTATGGCATGAAAATAACATAGGGATGTTCAGTTTGTGGGTCAAACTTTGTGTTGTTAGCCCTCGCCATTCCAAGAACCTTCCATAATCAATAGAAAGAAGAGTAAAAATCAAACTAAACTTTGGGAAAAAAACCACCCCATTCTTTTTATTCAACCAATAATTTGCAACTAAATGATGGCCATCAACAACAACAAACTTACAGAATGAGCATACTTAATCATAGCAATTTGCATTTCCATTCTCATATCCTACTAGGAGGTCAATTATCAATTGTTAAAGGGATAAAAGAATTACAAATGTAAATTTTCCTTAAAAATTATAAGTTGAAAGGAATCTCGAATCTTAATTAATAAAATAATTGTGAAGTGAATTTCAAATAAAAGTCAAAAGGAAAATAAAATAGATATCATGGGGGGCATCAAAAGGTATTTTAAGGTTGAAGGTGTGGAAATTCATCTCTACTATTGTTAATTGAGCAAATTCATTACAAGTAGAAGGTTGAAGCACTTGAAGCTTTTAAAAAATTGAAAACCTATAATCTTTGAAAACCAACATCCCATCAAATTTAACCAGATTCAATCTTTTGAAGTTTTCCATTGGTTCCTCAATTCAAGGCATTAGAGGTCATTCTTTGCCATGGACTGCTCGATTCATGGGCATTGGAAGTTGAATTCTCCCTATTTTCTTAGATTCATGGAAATTTCATTGCTCAAGCTTCCTTGAGTTTGGGTACATGAGAATCCTTCTCAAATTTGAGCAGAGGAGTTGAAAATTTGAAGCTTTCTCGGTTGTTTGGAGGATTAGGATCGAAAGATATGTGGATGATATTCAGTTCCTAGTGTTTAATCAATTATTTACTTTGGATAATGTGAGTTGTAATGGAGTTCTTGGGATACCAATAAAAGGAGAATTKCACARTATAACATAATTTAGAGTAGGGAATGAACAGAGGATGAATACCACCATTATATTAGGTGCCTAATATTTCCATAGTAGGCCTTGAAACTAGGTGGATATACACAACATAAATGCATATTTTTTTTGTCATTATGGGAAGTATATAATGTCTTAACAAGGCTTAAAATCACATGGGAACATGAAAGACATATGTGTATTAGTGGTGTGTCTTTGATTACTCTATCCTTTGGGTTTATGGTTTCCTCAGGTCATCTCATCTAGATTTGTTTCTAATATAGACCAAAGCATAAGGCAATGTAATGAATGCTATAGGAACATCTCAATTCCATATTCTTTCTATGTCAATTCAAGGCACCTTGGGGTGGAGGGATTCATATTGCAATGCCAAAACAACATTACTACGAGGATTGAATTAAACAAGCTTTACCACAATGTCCTCAATTTCTTATCAGATGGAATCATCATCGATATTCTCCAATCTTCTTGTTCTAAAAATCTCAAAGACTTCGATGTCAGAGGCAGGAGGAATTATGCATTTTTTGCTAACTTTGTCCATTTCTCTTACTGCAAGAACACAACAGCTTGTGTTCCTCATATAATGTAAATCAAAATCAAAATTTTCATTGGATAAACTCCAGGGGAAGGATCTGCAATATTATTTTCAACTTTCAAGTTCAACCATTCAGATCCCATTTTAGAATTTTGAGCTTTGGGTAGGTTCAAGTGAAGTTTTTTGCCAATTTCCAGTTATGCATATAAAATTGTCTATTTGAAGTTACTAGGAATGCATCAAGTTGTATCTTTGCATGTTCATGAATAAACAATTTTTTCAGGTTTGTCCATTGCCAGTGTTCTTCAACATTAATTCAGTGACTTCTCTGAAGTCAGTATGTAGGGTCAAATCCCATTTGAAGATTTATCAAGTCATGTTTGTTGTGGCCTCATGCTTATGCATAGGAAAGCTAGTTTGTTGTTGTTTCCTTACCTTATTGTTTTCTCCGTATAGGTTGTACAAAATGCAATGCATGGTGGCTTTAATCATATAGGTTGTTGGCTTGCAATGGTTCTATTTAATAGTTATATTTTCAAGAGGTTTGTTTGAGAATAGAGATGAGATTTAAGAATGATTTAGGCAATTCTCTCTATTTTTGCAATCTGATTGTGTATTATTTTGCATCCTCCATTGTTACTTATGGTTTATTGTTGATTTATAGCATGAAGATCTGCCTATATTGTGTGAGAGGCACATGACATCAAAGTTGAGCTCATATGAAGATTTACAAAAAATCAACTCCCTTGTCTTCCAAGGAGAAGCTTTAGCCAGTATGACTTTTGTGGCACATGTGACTGTTACAACAATAACGAAAGGTCAAACACATGGATACAGGTAACCCTCATTACAGTTCTCTTTGATGCTTTGTTTTATGTTATAGGTAACCTTCATTACAACTCTCTTTAATTCTTTGTCTTATGTCTTTTTATGTTGTAAGGGATATTAATGTATAGAAAATTACTAAATAATTTCTAGATATTTAATGAGGATAACCATCCATTTGTTGTTGGGGACAATCATATTAT
This sequence comes from Picea glauca, assembly GCA_000966675.3. Lineage (NCBI taxonomy): Eukaryota > Viridiplantae > Streptophyta > Pinopsida > Pinales > Pinaceae > Picea > Picea glauca. Next base: position 1,319,146 of record JZKD02S1434888.1, read on the forward strand.
TTCCAATGTTCTTCATCTTCCTTATGCATTATTGTATTTCAGAGTATCTTACAATGAGGGAGTGATGGAGCAAGAGCCTTGCCCTTGTGCAGCAATGAAAGGGACTCGGATAATGGTAACTATAGTAAGACTTGAGTGGATAGTCTGATGTTGTTACCTTTTATTTCTCTCCTCGACGTGTCCTTTTATAGGCATGTTTCCTAAAAACAACTGTATTTTTCTATTTGTTGCTTGCTTACTTTAGAGTTTTTTAGGCTGAACTTCGGGTTGAGAATCTTTTCTATAACATGGCTTCCCGTAGAAAATCATTCAAGAATTTAAGCTATGAATATGAACACATTTTAGATGTTATCAGTTGGTATGCAATTCACAAAATCAACGTGAGTTTTTCCTGTAAAAAGGTTAGTTTTTGCATTAGTTCAACTATTTTTCTCCCATTGCTTGGTGTTTTTTGGGGTTTCTTGAATTTTTAGATGCACTCAGTAGGAAATTTCCTTGTAGATTTTTTTGCAGCATGGTGACAACAGAGCATATATTCACACCACGGGTATGGGTTCAAGAATAGATGCAATCAAATCAATTTATGGTCCAGTTGTTTCCCATTAGCTTGTTGAAATAGCAGCTTTAGACAATGAGCCCTCCCACTCTGTCTTTAAGATGGAAGGGTTTGTTTCAAGTGAAAATTACAATGCCAAGAAAATGACAATGGTGTTGTTTATAAACGGTGAGAATGGATTAATTCTGGTACTGGGTGTGATCCTTTCCATATTTTTGTATCTATATATATTTTGGAAATTAGAGAGTGTATAAATATTACACTATATTATTTTGTCAATATGTTTAGATTATGAATTATTTTATTGAATATAAAACATAGTCATATTTTAAATCATAGACTTTCTAACAAGTATCGTTGTGGAAGGAAAATGATTTTGTTCTAAAGTAGAAAAAAGATGCATTTTCAGAAAAGTGAGCACGTTTATTTGTAGGAAAGAATTTGATGAAATCTGTAATCAAGAGATGTGAGCTTTGCACTTTTTTTCTGTAGTCTAGTTCGTATTATTAGGAAAATAAATCTGAAGCCTATTTTTTCTCACTAGAAATCTATAACTGGCATGGTTGTAATAATATAAGCAGTGAGCATAAGGTTTACAATTTTCTGCTCACGAAAAAGCTAATCTTGTATTTTATTTTATTTTATTTTGGAGAAGCTTCCTTGTGTCTTGATGCAACAAGTTCACTCTTCCCCAATCCAGCAGTGTTAGAATTAATGTAGCTAGCTTTTGACTTTTGACATTCAAATCAAAACCTCTTGGCTAAGAAGTTGTGAGTGCAGGGGTGTCTAATCCACCAAAGTTTCCCAAGACTTGCATATGGCGCCAACCGCAAACACAAGTGCATGCACTATCACAAGTGGTCCTTGAGTGGAAAAATTTCACTAGGGAGACTTGAGCCTTGGCAAGGACATTAACAACACCTTGATTTCACCATTCAGGCAAGCCCATGTTGGAAATCTTGTATTTGATTGATAAATATGAAATATTGAACATGGTCTTGACTCTTCCCCATAAAATTGGCCTTTTCTTGATCAAACCTAATATTGAGCATGCCAACTCCTAACTGTTATGTTAGTTATACAAGACAAGATAAGCTAATTTTATTAATGTCCAACATTTGACAAAAAAGGTCAATGGGACTTTAAAGTTAAAAGTACAATTAGTGATATCAATTTTTATGGGTGCCCTAAGCTATGCTGATAACATAAAGAAAAATATAACATGACCTAAATATTATATCAAACAAGAGGAAGAGAAGAGAGTGCAAGAGAGAATCTAGCATTCTTTAAGACAATATGAAGAGGAACAGGGTGAGGAGGAAGAAGTATCTGCGGTGGAGTCAAGCACTGAGAAGGATCAAATGCATTGTCTAATGATGTTTGGGGAGTACCTAGGGGTGAGAGGACTTGGTTGGATGATCTTGGGAGGCATTTGAGAAACATGAGTAGACATTCTATGTAAGAGAGTGACAACATGGAAAGAATCGAAACCCAATTCCTTCCTTCATCAATAAAAGGAAGAGAACTTTGGAGCCCTAGTTTTAGACATCACATGTTATGGATTTGCATAGTTTCAAAATATCTTCAGCAAAAAAACATATATTCTTACAAATTACCTCCCTCCCAGGTATTCAAATGTATCAGTCAGGAGGTTGGAGCCTGAAATAAAGTAATAAAACAAATTTTTGAAGCAGTTGAATCAACAATAGCTCATGCATGGTCACCAACAAATTTGATTGCTCTGGTTTTGCATCTACAGGTTCATGTCAATGGATATCTATGTCATTCTTGTATGCATTGAGTACAGAGCATGCTCTGTATCTTGTTTCTTTTCCAATGACCACTTTTCAGGCAATGCAATTTTGTTTTTTACAAAATTCAACAGAGTAGTTCTGGTATGTCATAAACAAAATTAAGGAAAAACTCAAGGCCAGTATAATTTCACTTTGACAATTCACTTGGAGAAAATCCAAAACTATTGGTCAAAATATTGCAAGTAGGGAGCCAACACTAAATAACGAGAAAGATATTCCATACATATAGTAAGGGCCAAAATTGCAAAAAGGTACCAAGGCTTGGATCACCTCATTCTTGTTGAATAGCCTCAATGGGCAAAGCCAGTCTCCTCTGGTTCTTTCTTTTTAAGTACAACCACTTGCTCCTCATGATCTTGTACTTCTTGCAAAATTTAACATGAAATATGAAGTGTGTTTTATCCTTCTTAGACAACTTCTTAGATTTCTCTTTGTACTTGTCTTTCTGTGAGGAAACTATTGCAATCTGGGCTTTCAAGGTAGCATTCTCTTTCTTCATAAATATGTCTAGCACTCTATATTCCTTAGGTTGTCCTTCCAAGAAACCATTTTATCTATTTTCATTCTGACCATGTTTTCATCCTTAGGATCATCGAGGAAATCTATCCTTCTCCTTTTCCTGTTGGTGGATGCCTCTTATGTATCAAGTGCAATATGTTGCTTGCATTTATTGACTCTCTTCTTCTTTTCAAGAGGATTCTCAAGATCTTCTTCATAGGTGAACTCAAACCAAAACAAAAAATACCCCCATATTTTCTGTCTTTTCTCCATTTCTTCAATGATGAGTAATTTAATCAAAGCACAATGAAAAAGCCTGGTCTCAGCCTTAGCAAGATTGGCTTTGACCTTGTTAGGCATTTTTACTAGGCTTTTCCAAAGAAAATAGGGCATATTGAGTGGATGAGTACGTGTGAAATGTTCGAATAATCTAATGTGATACAGGGAAGTTGAATTATACCTTCCCTCGCAGGTTATATACCTTTGAATAAAAACCAGTAGTTCATTTCACTCCTTCTGTATGTAAGCCCTTGGAACACTCTTCCCTAGTTTCCATCCTTGATGTCATGTAAGCCCTTAGAACAACCTTGACAAACAAAATCCTTGATGCTTGCAACATTGTCTAAAGCATGGACAAACTATGTTTCTTTTTCCAAATATGTAAAATGAGTATATTAAAGTTTAATGAACACATTTCCCTATTATTATATATGGTTTTTATACTTTATCAAAAACAATTCCAAGACTTTACAAGGTTTTATAATGCAGTGAAAAATTCGTCAAGATTTTACAAGATTTTATAATTCAGTGAAAGATTCGCCAAGATTTTACAAGATTATATAATTTACTAAAATATTCGCCAAAAAATTATATATACATATTATATAATTGATCAAATAGCCTTCATTTTTTCCTATGTATCATGGGGATTCGCCCATTTATTATATAAATAAATTTAGGGGGGGGGTTCTTAAAATCACCCCTGATAATTAGTATGTGAATGATTTACATTGTTACAAATAACAAAGGTGGCATTCGTTGGATAACACATTAATGTAATCATTATATAAAAATGCAATAACAAAAATATAAAACAATATTATTATAAAAAAATGGTTTTGAAATGATTAATTGAAAAATTGTAAAAAAAAAATTAATTAAAACATATACATATCGGTGTGTTTTGAGGAGTCATATGCATCGATGCACATTAATTATAATAACGCATCGGTACGAACTATTGAGAAAAAACATTGTACCATAAATGACATAACGTATAATAATATTTATCACTTCAAACTTTTACGAAATATACATCGGGGCACTAAATATAATGTATGCATCGGTGCATTACTTTTATTATACTCATAGGGGCTCTAAATATAATGTACACACTGGTGTTGTTAATATAATATATGCATCATATCTTAGAAAAAATAATGGTGTTAACATCTCACCTCGAATATTTGAAATTTCACTACTCTTCAGTTGTTACACATGATTTTGGTCACTCTGGTGATGTCTCTACAAGTGATGTGTTTAGGCTCCCACAAGGACTTTTTGCCTGAGAAAAGTGATTGTTGTCTTCTTCCAAAAAACACATTTTTAAGATGAGATCGCAGGCTGCCTATGTTACAGGGTCCGATAATCCCTCATTCTCGTAGGCCACCCACACTTAGGGTGCGAATTGTTCACAGTCTGCTCCATAGATAGATTGTGAACTTGTTTTTAAGCTTGGAAAGGAGAAGAGGTCACGAAGGTTCTAGAAGGGGATCTTTTAGAAAATGAGTTGGCATTCACATGGTTGGCATCCTACTGACTTCTCAAATTTGGTGCGATCATCCTCATCCATATAACCATCCCTCATTCTCCTATATATTGAAAGGTTTCTCGTGGAAAAGGTTAAGCAAGATTGAATGAAGAATTGGTGAAATAATTATGTGAAGAACCCTGCTTGGACAGAAGCTTGAAGACTCTATTTGGTCTATCAAGAGGAATTGGATCTTCTTCATGCAAGTGCAGAGAAAGTGTGTGTGTTGGAACCAAGGGTCACTGAAAGGAATCTTGCAACATCAAGGTGATCAGGTTGTATCTTCTACTTTCATTTAATATAATACACCGGCATGTCCCTTTCCCATAAAATCACTCTTATTTTATAGCATAACTCCTTGATCATATGCATAGGTTGACATTGAATATACTTTGTTATCTTCACTTTGGTTGGTTTGTGTTGTCTTGGACCTGACTTCACAAGAGCGGCGGAGCGAAGCGGGAACAACATAGACCTAAGGAAGCGATATAAAGGTATGTCATTCATTCCTTCTTATTAGTAGATTCAATGACTACAATTTAGGGAAAGGGTCGTGTCCTGTCCTTTTTTTTTCTAGATCCAGGTGGATCTAGGGAGATCTGTTAGTGTACGCACCTACTGATTTGTCTGATAACATCAGTGAAAATGGTAATACACACATTGGTATGTATTAATTATACAAGCACCAAGATGCACGCTATTTTAAAAGCACCGAGGCTCAGGATAACTTAAACACATCGGGGCACACTATAACTTAAATGCATTGGGGCATACAAAAACTAAAAAGCATTGATGCTTCATATGAAAACAATGTGGAACCGGTGCGTAGAAATAATTATAAGAGCATCAG
>JZKD02S1434888.1:1340842-1351625 GCA_000966675.3 Picea glauca
TGTTGCATCTTTATTTTCAATTTTCCTATCACTCCTTGCCAAGAAATTGAGGTCGACTTACTTAATGGTATCGACATCCTCAAATATTTGAATGATGTTCATGTGGTCAAGCAAGGAAAAGCCAAATATTCTTGAAACAGATTGAATCTATAGAGTGTTGATGTTCCAACCATATATTTGACTTTTTTCCATTGTTTACTTTCCCTCTAGAAGAATTAATGAAACAGTCCAATGTCAATTTAAATTGCTTAGAAACGATAGTCTAGGTGCCTCCTAGTAGTAGTGTATAATCTACAAATTAGGAGTGGTTGATGCCTCTTACTGCTCTTGTGAAGTTGGTCCCTTGCACCTATTCAGATATTCTTTCGGATTCTAATTTCCTACGTAAAGCTTCAACAATGATGATGTACAAAAAGGGAAGAGAGAACATCCTTATTGTAACCTTCACTTGTTCTTGAAAAAGGGGGTCGGACTTGCATTTACTAAGGGGGTTATCCATGTGGAATCAATGCATGCCTTAACCCATCAATCAAAGGACTCCTTAAAACCAAATTTGCAGAGAACATCATACTGAAAAGAATGGTGGACCTTGTCAAAATAATTTTCCATGTCCATTTTAATAATCATGTCTTTTTCTTCAGCCCCAAGGGTTAGCTCAAGTGGTTCTGAGCCAGACGTGAAGCTATCCCCAGTGGAGGAGGTAACATGTTCGAATCTCTTGTTCCCCCTTGGCTTTAGGCCCGTAATTAGGCTGACAGTTTACCCCATTTACCATCCACTAAATGTGGGGAAGTACTCAGAGGGATTCCCATGATTTCTTCCATCGAAAAAAAAAGCATGCCTTTTTCTTTGTTGGCTCTCTTGGAATTGATTACCACTTGAAACATAATAATATTATCAACAATTTGTCTTTTTTCATAAACCTGCCTTGATTCTCATAAATAAGTTTTGGAAGGATCTATTTGAATTTGTTGGCCATGATTTTTGTTAGTACTTTGTACGTAGAGTTACATGGAGAAATGGGATAGAATCTAGCAAACAAAGTTAGATTTATTTCTTTGGAGATGTGGGCTAAGAAGGAAGAATTGGTGCTTCCACCAACTTGCTTTTTATTTTGAGAGTGGATGAATGGAGAAGCCATCTAGGCATGGAGATTTATCGAGATCTAATGCCAGATGGATTTTATGATTTTGGATTCTTATATCTCTCTAAATAATTATCTGTTCTCATAGGGGGAGACTGGGGAATGGATGTGGCTTAACATTTCCTATATGGAGAGTGGATTAGCTACTTCCTCCTCTATGTACAAGGCTTCAAAATGTGCATGGGTTTCTTCTGTAACTACTACAAAGTCGTTCAACATTGATCCATCCTCTAGGTTGATTTCCTTAATAGTATTTTTCTATCTTCTTTCTTTGGCTTACTTATGGAAGAATGAAGTATTCTTGACAATGGACTTTAATCAAAGGCCCCTAGATTTGAGCTTCCATTCCTCTTCGTTATTTATATGATATTTGTAATTTTTTTATATAGTTCTCTTTCATCTACCAAATTTTGATTTGGCACCTCCCATGTCTCCATTTCACATTGGAGAGTTCCAATTTGTTCTTGAATATTTATCCATTCTTGAGTTGGGGGAATATAAGAGATTTTGACCTAGTTCTCGAGGACATGCTAAACATCATGGAGTTTTGACTCTCAAATAAAAGGAGGACAGCCAGAGACTATCTATTTCTAGGAGATTGATTACATCAAAAACACCGAGAATTTGGAGCCATACGAGGAAAAAGAGGAAAGGAATGGGACCAAGATTTTTGGATTGCCCAAATGTGAGGATAATATGATTGTGATCTTAAACACTAAAGGGAACTATCTCAAAGGAAATGGGTTGATCCTTCAATAAAAAATCACTGTGGATAAGGAAGTAGCCTAGCCTTTCCGCAATGTGTCATAAATCGATTCTCCTGTTATTCCAAGTATATTTCCCTTTTACAGGATTCACATCTATCAAATACCAATCTACAATAAGGTTTTCCATCATTTTTCGCATTAGGTCTCGTATAATACCACCTCCTTGTTTTTATTTGTTCGATAAGACTATATCGAAATCTCCATCCACTATGTTATTTCTAGTTATTTCAAAGTCTTTATGTTCCTGGAAGGATGCCCAATAATCTACATTTTCCATATAATGTACTAGCATATAAATGTTAAAAAGATGTATCAACAGACCTGATGGTTGATGCATGAGATGAGTCAAGATCTGATGTTGAGCACATTGTGAGAATTATGTATAATTTGGTAGGGATCACATAGAGTACATACTCCTCCTAATGCTCTGCTAGCATTGATTGCCACTCTGGTGCACATTTTCCACTACTTCCTTCCAATTGCTAACATTTCATTCTCCTCAAGCTTAGTCTCCTATATGAGGACCATTGATGGTTTTTCAGCCTTGATCATATCTTTAAGAGATTATTCTTTAAATTTGCTACCAAGTCCTCTACAATTCCAAGAGACTATAATCATTATTTAACATGAACAATCTTGAGACTACATCCATAGGAGTCCAGAAGTACTTGTTATTCCCAACTCTTCAAACCCTAGGTTTTGACCCTTCCCCCTAGTGAACTTTCTATTGTAGTTTGGATGCCCAACAATTTCTATTTATTTTTTGCTTCCTCTCTTTTATCTTTCATCGACTTCCTTCCTACATGTTTTGGTGGTATTTCCTCTTTAGTGTCTTCTTCTTCAATTTGTTGTTGAGATTTTTTCTTGGTTAGGACACCACTTGCTTGAAGACTACATTTCCCTATGATACTTTAAGACTAGATCTTCCTCTAGATTTTGGAATGTTTCCAAATGGTTTTTAGAGAAGATAGAAGGTTGGAATGATTGAGGGGAAAGAACCGGAGTTTCTACTCAATCCATTTAAGGTACATGCACTTCTAGCAGGGTCACTTCTTGTTGTTGTGATAGAACTTCAAATCTGCTTGAGAAGGAAAGTTGGCTTACAATTGGGGTATCGTATCTTACCATGACTACAGTATGAGGAACCTTTGGTGTTGATGGATATAGCTTGGCAGGGATTATTTGAATCAAGATTGATGTGGCAGGTTGCTTGGAGGTTGACGATGTTGCTTCGTTAGGGATTGCTCCCTCATTTGAGTTCATGTTTTTTATAGTTTTCAATTGCTCATCTTTGTTAGAAGTTGTCGGAACTTGAGTTTGATTGTTCTTACAATCGTTGGAAAAATGACCATATTCGTAACAAGTCTTACATTTGAACGAGAGGTGTTCATAGTCTAGCTATTGAATGTATTTCCAATTATCCAAAGTGAGGAGAATGGTCTTTGGGAGTCCCTTTTCCAGATCCACCTCCACACAGATATGGACACGTGAAAACATCCATGCCTTTGGATTTGATTGTCAATGTATTTTCCAAGAGTGTTACCAATGCATCTCAAAGCATCCTATCCCTAACAGTGAAGGGGAAGGTGAGACAAACGAACGTGGACCAAAACAATACAAGGGACTTCAAGCTCTAGATCAAAGCTTAGGGTCCAACAATTGAGATACATACCTCGAGTTCCAAAGAAGTAAGGCCCATTGCAAAAAAATCAATCCATGGTCTTCTTTTGGTTCAAATAAGAAAGCATAAAAATATTTGTCGTAAAAATAACAAGATAGTTTACCCTTGATCAAAACCATCCAATTATTTTCAACCCAGATACCCATCAATATGTGAGAGGACCATATACCCATAAATTTGTCGGTAAGGCCCCTTTCAGCAAGAGCTAAAATCATATGATGGGGAGCAACAAAGAGAAGATTGACCTTTGGAAGTTCATCAAGTTGTTTGACAAATTGTGAGGGCTGAGATTTCTAGATAGATTTTCTCAAAGAATAGATGAGAGAACGGAACACAACATCTTTGAAATTTGAATCAAGAGGAGGACAACCCCCTCCTAACATCCAAGCCATGGCCAAGCGACCCATGTGGCCCTGAGAAGCAAAACTGCTAAGATTTCAAAGCAACACGAGGTTGTCAATTAACCACTGAATTATGATAAATTTAACCATAAGCAAATTTAAAAAAAATAAATGATTAAATAAAATCATAAATTAGAACCTCAAAAATACAAGACCCACCCTTGTCATTGTCTTAATAAAAAAATTACAAATACCCCCTCTTTATCTTAATCAAACCATGCATTAAAAAAAATAAAAAATGATTAAATAAAATCATAAATTAGGACCTCACAATTACAAGACCCGCTCTTATCATTGTCTTAATAAAAAAATTACAAATACCCCTTTTTATCTTAGTCAAACAATGCATTAAAATATATATATATATTAAATAAAATCATAAATTATGAACTCAAAATTACAAGACCCACCCTTCTCATTGTCTTAATAATATCATTGTCTTAATAAAAAAATTACAAATACTTCCTCTTTATCTTAGTCAAAGATACATTTAAAAAAAAAATGATTATATAAAATCATAAATTACGACCTCAAAATTACAAGACCCACACCCTTGTCATTGTCTTAATAAAAAAAATTAAAGTACCCCTATTTATCTTAGTCAAAATTGAAGTACCCCTATTTATCTTAGTCAAACGATGCATACAAGGAGATTCAGTTTTACTTGAAGTTTGCCAAACGTAAAAGACAAATGAGCCTAAATGGAGAATACAAAATCTTTCACAATGTTACACAAGATTTATCTTATGTTGCCATGTCACTTGGAACTTGTGGCCAATATTAATAACTCTTTGTCATGACGAAATCCAACCCCTCTTTATCTTAGTCAAACGATGCATACAAGGAGATTCAGTTTTACTTGAAGTTTACCAACCATAAAAGACAAACGAGCCTAAATGGAGAGTACAAAATCTTTCCCTGCACAAGATTTATCTTATGTTGCCATGTCGGTTGGAACTTGTGGCCAATATTAATAAATCGTTGTCATGACGAAATCCAACACAATATTAATAAATCGTTGTCATGACGAAATCCAACACAATATTAATAAATCGTTGTCATGACGAAATCCAACACATTGTCATGTGAATTGACAAGATTTAATAATGGATTAGTGCTTGCTAAAAGTAGTTTTAATTTAATTAATTAGTTTTGACTTAATTAACTAGACAATAGACGTGTAAAAATGTAGATCAGTGTAGTTTTAGTATTAAATTTATTTTTCAGTAGACAAAAGATTTTTTTCAACCTGAGTTGGTTTTATTTGAAATAACGTGACAAAACGCAATAGTTTAAATGTTCTATTTTTTTGGAGGTTTTTCGGCAACTTTTTTACTTTGATTTTACCCGAAATTTGGTGATGAATGGTTGGATCTGCAAATTTGATTGAGTGGCCAAGTTTATATAATCCCAGTATCCAGAAATTTTTCATTACACCAAATCCATTTATGCATTCAAAAATACAATTTAAACAACACAAAATAACAATTTTCTCCAAATTTACATCACCAGATTCCAACCAAAAAACTTAAAAAATAAAACGTTTAACTAAAGACTCAAAAAACTGCACACATCATTAAAGCTGCAACGAGTGAATTAAAATCCTCGAAACTGTCCGTGCGCTTTATTTTCCTTTTACCTTTCGATTGTTTGGGCCGGCGGCCCGGCAGCCAGGCATTATCTCAGAACGTGTTTCTGTACATGTGGATAAGTATTAGTCTCGAGTCTCCACCAGTGTCACAATTAGCCAATCGATCTTTATATACATGGCCCTGACGCATAATTTCACCATGATATCAGGAGGATCATTCAGTATGGGAGGATAATCATCAGGACCACAGCTATTCTTATGAAATAAGTGGGAAACAGTTTTCCATCGTTTGCACAGGCTCAGACATAAAATTTTGATCCTGAGACACTTTCTTATAGTGGCAATAGATTATTCGGAAGTTTATATTCCTGAGTTGGTAGAACATATTTCACGGAAGAGGCATGGAAAGACCTGGTTTAACTCAGGTTCATGGCACTGACAGAGATTCGTTGAAGGAACCACTTATTGAAACTCAGTTGCTTTCCACGATTGGAGACGAACACAAGTCTGGTATTTATGAAGNTTTCCATGTCCATTTTAATAATCATGTCTTTTTCTTCAGCCCCGAGGGTTAGCTCAAGTGGTTCTGAGCCAGACGTGAAGCTATCCCCAGCGGAAGAGGTAACAGGTTCGAATCTCTTGTTCCCCCTTGGCTTTAGGCCCATAATCAGGCCGACAGTTTACCCCATTTACCATCCACTAAATGTGGGGAAGTACTCGGAGGGTTTCCCGCGATTTCTTCCATCGAAAAAAAAAAATCATGCCTTTTTCTTTGTTGGCTCTCCTGGAATTGATTGCCACTTGAAACATAATAATATTATCAACAATTTGTCTTTTTTTCATAAACCTGCCTTGATTCTCATAAATAAGTTTTGGAAGGATCTATTTGAATTTGTTGGCCATGATTTTTGTTAGTATTTGTACGTAGAGTTACACGGAGAAATGGGATAGAATCTAGCAAACAAAGCTAGATTTATTTCTTTGGAGATGTGGGCTAAGAAGGAAGAATTGGTGCTTCCACCAACTTTCTTTTTATTTTGAGAGTGGATCATTGTTCGCTTAAGATCATACTTGATAATATACCAACAAACTCAAAAATAATGAATGGAGAAGACATCTAGGCATGGAGATTTATCGAGATTTAATGCCAGATGGATTTTATGATTTTGGATTCTTCTATCTCTCTAAATAATCATGTGTTCTCATTGGGGGAGACTGGGGAAGGGATGTGACTTAACATTTCCTAAATGGAGAGTGGATTAGCTACTTCCTTCTCTATGTACAAGGCTTCAAAATGTGCATGGGTTTCTTCTTTAACTACTACAAAGTCGTTCAACTTAATAGTATTTTTCTATCTTCTTTCTTTGGCTTACTTATGGAAGAATGAAGTATTCTTGTCACTATACTTTAATCAGAGGCCCCTAGATTTGAGCTTCCATTCCTCTTCGTTATTTAGATGAGATTTGTAATTTTTTTATATAGTTCTCTTTCATCTACCAAATTTTGATTTGGCACCTCCCCTGTCTCCATTTCATATTGGAGAGTTCCAAGTTGTTCTTGAATATTTATCCATTCTTGAGTTGGGGGAATATAAGAGATTTTGACCTAGTTCTTGAGGACATGCTAAACATCATGGAGTTTTAACTCTCAAATAAAAGGAGGAGAGCCAGAGACTATCTAGTTCTAGGAAATTGATTACATCAAAAACACCGAGAATTTGGAGCCATACGAGGAAAAAGAGGAAAGGAATGGGACCAAGATTTTTGGATTGCCCAAATGTGAGGATAATATGATTGTGATCTTAAACACTAGAAGGAACTATCTCAGAGGAAATGGGTTGATCCTTCAATAAAAAATCACTATGGATAAGGAAGCAGCCTAGCCTTTCCGCAATGTGTCATAAATCGATTCTCCTGTTATTCCAAGTATATTTCCCTTTTGCAGGATTCACATCTATCAAATACCAATCTACAATAAGGTTTTCCATCATTTTTCGCATTAGGTCTCGTATAATACCACCTCCTTGTTTTTATTTGTTCGATAAGACNTTTCCATGTCCATTTTAATAATCATGTCTTTTTCTTCAGCCCCGAGGGTTAGCTCAAGTGGTTCTGAGCCAGACGTGAAGCTATCCCCAGCGGAAGAGGTAACAGGTTCGAATCTCTTGTTCCCCCTTGGCTTTAGGCCCATAATCAGGCCGACAGTTTACCCCATTTACCATCCACTAAATGTGGGGAAGTACTCGGAGGGTTTCCCGCGATTTCTTCCATCGAAAAAAAAAAATCATGCCTTTTTCTTTGTTGGCTCTCCTGGAATTGATTGCCACTTGAAACATAATAATATTATCAACAATTTGTCTTTTTTTCATAAACCTGCCTTGATTCTCATAAATAAGTTTTGGAAGGATCTATTTGAATTTGTTGGCCATGATTTTTGTTAGTATTTGTACGTAGAGTTACACGGAGAAATGGGATAGAATCTAGCAAACAAAGCTAGATTTATTTCTTTGGAGATGTGGGCTAAGAAGGAAGAATTGGTGCTTCCACCAACTTGCTTTTTATTTTGAGAGTGGATCATTGTTCGCCTAAGATCATACTTGATAATATACCAACAAACTCAAAAATAATGAATGGAGAAGCCATCTAGGCATGGAGATTTATGGAGATCTAATGCCAGATGGATTTTATGATTTTGGATTCTTCTATCTCTCTAAATAATTATGTGTTCTCATTGGGGGAGACTGGGGAAGGGATGTGACTTAACATTTCCTAAATGGAGAGTGGAATAGCTACTTCCTCCTCTATGTACAAGGCTTCAAAATGTGCATGGGTTTCTTCTTTAACTACTACAAAGTCGTTCAACATTGATCCATCCTCTAGGTTGATTTCCTTAATAGTATTTTTCTATCTTCTTTCTTTGGCTTACTTATGGAAGAATGAAGTATTCTTGTCACTGGACTTTAATCAGAGGCCCCTAGATTTGAGCTTCCATTCCTCTTTGTTATTTAGATGAGATTTGTAATTTTTTTATATAGTTCTCTTTCATCTACCAAATTTTGATTTGGCACCTCCCCTGTCTCCATTTCACATTGGAGAGTTCCAAGTTGTTCTTGAATATTTATCCATTCTTGAGTTGGGGGAATATAAGAGATTTTGACCTAGTTCTTGAGGACATGCTAAACATCATGGAGTTTTGACTCTCAAATAAAAGGAGGAGAGCCAGAGACTATCTAATTCTAGGAAATTGATTACATCAAAAACACCGAGAATTTGGAGCCATATGAGGAAAAAGAGGAAAGGAATGGGACCAAGATTTTTGGATTGCCCAAATGTGAGGATAATATGATTGTGATCTTAAACACTAGAAGGAACTATCTCAGAGGAAATGGGTTGATCCTTCAATAAAAAATCACTATGGATAAGGAAGCAGCCTAGCCTTTCCGCAATGTGTCATAAATCGATTCTCCTGTTATTCCAAGTATATTTCCCTTTTGCAGGATTCACATCTATCAAATACCAATCTACAATAAGGTTTTCCATCATTTTTCGCATTAGGTCTCGTATAATACCACCTCCTTGTTTTTATTTGTTCGATAAGACTATATYGAAATCTCCATCCACTATGTTATTTCTAGTTATTTCAAAGTCTTTATGTTCCCGCAAGGATGCCCAATAATCTACATTTTCCATATAATGTACTAGCATATAAATGTTAAAAAGATGTATCAATAGACCTGATGGTTGATGCATGAGATGAGTCAAGATTTGATGTTGAGCAAATTGTGAGAATTATGTATAATTTGGTAGGGATCACATAGAGTACATACTCCTCCTAATGTTCTGTTGGCATTTATTGCCACTCTAGTGCACATTTTCCACTACTTCCTTCTAATTGCTAACATTTCATTCTCCTCAAGCTTAGTCTCCTATATGAGGACCATTGATGGTTTTTCAGCCTTGATCATATCTTTAAGAGATTATTCTTTAAATTTGCTACTAAGTCCTCTACAATTCCAAGATACTACAAGCATTATTTAACATGAGCAATCTTGAGACTACATCCATAGGAGTCCAAAAGTACTTGTTATTCCCAGCTCTTCAAACCCTGGGTTTTGACCCTTCCCCCTAGTGAACTTTCTATTGTAGTTTGGATGCCCAACAATTTCTATTTATTTTTTGCTTCCTCTCTTTTATCTTTCATCAACTTCCTTCCGACATGTTTTGGTGGTATTTCCTCTTTAGTGTCTTCTTCTTCAATCTGTTGTTGAGTTTTTTTCTTGGTTAGGACACAACTTGCTTGAAGACTACATTTCCCTATGATACTCTAAGACTAGATCTTCCTCTAGATTTTGGAATGTTTCCAAATGGTTTTTAGAGAAGATAGAAGGTTGGAATGCTTGAGGGGAAAGAATCGAAGTTTCTACTCAATCCATTTAAGGTACATGCACTTCTAGCGGGGTCATTTCTTCTTGTTGTGATAGAACTTCAAATCTGTTTGAGAAGGAAAGTTGTCTTACAATTGGGGTATCGTATCTTACCATGACTACATTATGAGGAACCTTTGGTGTTGATGGATATAGCTTGGTAGGGATTATTTGAGTCAAGATTGATGTGGCAGGTTGCTTGGAGGTTGACGGCGTTGCTTCGTTAGGGATTTCTCCCTCATTTGAGTTCATGTTTTTTATAGTTTTTGATTGCTCATCTTTGTTAGAAGTTGTCGGAACTTGAGTTTGATTGTTCTTACAATTGTTGGAAAAATGACCTATTTGTAACAAGTCTTACATTTGAACGAGAGGTGTTCATAGTCTAGCTATTGAATGTATTTCCAATTATCCAAAGTGAGGAGAATGGTCTTTGGGAGTCCCNCTAGCTCAGATGAAGCACAAAATCAAGACAAGAAGGCTTAACGAGGGAGAGTGTTGCTACAACAAGGCTCTTTCATCAAACCCTAAAGGAAAACAACCCTAAGTGTAGATAACCTAGGCCTGGGACGTCTTCCTCCTCTTGGATTCTAAATGGTATGGCTAGCACAGGGGAAAGAGAAACAAGGAGTGTAGTTAGGGCTAGGCTCTCTTTCTCTCTTTCAATGGCTGAAAGTTTCTCTATCAGGGGACATGAGACAAGGACCTACTTGTGTGCTTGTCACCTAGGGTTTTGATTCAGCAAAATAAATAAACATATGCAAGAAATTAGACTACAA
>JZKD02S1434888.1:1443823-1459395 GCA_000966675.3 Picea glauca
ATTATACCTCCTAGTCTCCTATATATACCAAGGAGACATTTTCATTTTGAATCATCTGATACTTGAACATTTAAGTGGGGTAAAAGGAGGTTGCCCCCTCAAAGAGGCTTATTATATGAAATTCTCTCTTTTTCAAGGCGTTGAGTACTTTTTCTGAGGATTTTCTATTCTATATTGATATTTGGTTCTTAACATTGGCCTAAGAATGATTGGCCAAATTTCCTTGGGCCCTCATTCTTGGGCAAATCCTGCTCCAGATGCTAGTCTTTATTCAATTTTTCCATTTGGACTTCCAGCTTGCTGACTTGATCTTTTAATTCCTTCTTTGGGTCTTTGAATTCATTGCAAACCTATTCCATCTCCTCCGAGAACCCAATTTTTGTCGATGTGATGTTGGCTTCCAGCATTTCTAGTCGCCGTCCTACTTCAATGTATATGTTCTAGAGAAAATCGTCTTGGTTATACATAAATTGTTTGAGCCTCTTTAGTTCTTCTTCCATCGATTTCAGGATTTCCTCCGTAGATGGTTTGCTCCCTAATATGGATTCCATTTCCTTTACTTCTGCTCCTGTTTTCCTTCTTATGCATGGGAGACTTCGTGCCTCTCCTAGTGCTGTGCCTCTGCGTGGTCTACTTCCTGAAATCATAATTCTCAGGGGATGATATGGTCCTTCCCAGACTAATCCTTTATCCTCTTTCCTTTCCAGATTTGGGTTCCACTTCAAATGAACAATCCAATGCACCCAGCCGATCCACGTCCTCTGGCTCAACATATGGGTCTCGTGTTGGACCTCTGTCTTTTTCTGAATATTCAGCGACTGAATGATAGATGTTCCTCTCATGCCTGACACTAGTCTTATCTTTGGTTGTCTTGGATTCGCCCCTATGAAGTGACTGATCTTGTGATGTACCTCTTTTCCACTTCGCATCCTTGAATTCTTACCATAATTTTTGGCTCATTGTGGTCCTAGTCTACGTGCCACGGGCTTACAGGATTTCCATGCTAGTCGTGGTTCCATTTACTTGGAGTGTTCCATTTCTTAAGAGGGCTCCTTTGTTGGCTTCAACATCTGCTCATGCATTCAACTTCCAGAGAACATGAAATAGTTGATACATTCTCAGTATTCCCAGTAGTAGCTGGATTTTTTCCAGTATGTGTTGGAGTTTTGCATGCTTGGTTGTATTTCAAAGGATCAATGCTTGAATTATGAGTCTGGAGTCCCCTACAATCACCAGGTCTTGGAAATTTTGGTTGATAGTTTGAGTCAACCCTTGCCAAAGTGCTAATGCTTCTACTTTATTGTTTCTTTTTGTTCCTAGTCCCCAGGGATAGGTAATTTCTAGAAGTCCGTTGGGGCTTACTAGGACCCCTCCTCCACCTACCACCCCTGGATTTCCTTTGGAGGCCCCATCAAAGAACAATATATGCTTGTTGCTCTTTCTCTTCCATTCCTCGAATTCATCCTCTTTCTTCCGGATGTCCCAAGTTTCCTGTTTTACGTTGCTTTCTGTTTGCTGTGAGTGGTCCCTGATTTTGAATCTTTTAATCCATTATTCCTCTTCCGGCTCTAGGGGTCCTGAGATCTTTGATTTTCAGAAGTAGGGGGCACTTTTTCCAAAGTAGGCCTTTATATTTGTTGCTACTTGTGCTGGGTTACTTGTGGTCTCCCTAAAAATTATGTTATTCCGCTCTAGCCAAATCTTCCAAAGGATGAATTTTGGAAGTGCTCTCCAGAGAGTGGAGAGTTGGCCCTTTTTTGTGGTCTAAAAGGGACATTGAGAACTCTAGTTTCTTAGAAGGATGGAGGTCTCTTGAGGTAAAGAAAATGTTCCTAGTTTCAGCCCAAGGACCAACTACCATACCTCCTTGGAGTATGCGCATTGCAAGAGCAAGTGGTATAAGGTTTCCTCCTCTTATGAACATAGGGGAGATTTGTACGGGCCTTCCCATCCTCTTCTTCTCAAGTTTTATCCTGTTAGAATACCCCTATGTGCCAAGGTACAAATAAACATATCTATCTTTGGTATGGATTTGGAAGTCCAGATGGCTCTCCAGATTGCTAGGTCTGGTGGGACATGGGGGATTGCTATAAGATTTTTATACCCTGCTGCTATTGTGTAGGCTCTAGAGAGTTCTCCCCAGCCTCTCTTGTATTTTTTCCTAACTTTTAATGGGTATTTCCCTTGCAAACAACTTGTCAAAGTGTTCCATTCCCCATCAAGCTCTGGAGGTCTATTGTTGGATTCCCACCCGAGACATGATTTGTCCTCATCTTCTCTCCAAATCGAAATGTCCCACAAGATGTTTAAGTTCTGAGATCTCATCCAATCTTTTAGCCTATCTAGTCCTTCCATTGAACTTAATGCTATATCTCCCAAGATTGAGTCTTCCCAAACATTGATTTCCTTACCATTTCCTAGTATCCAGGTGAGGTGAGGTCTAAAGAGATTTAGTTCCTTTAGAAAAAAATTGAAAATAGGTGATCCTTTCTCCAGAGTGGCTAGTTGATCTAGGCATTTTTTCTGTGGGCCTCAGAAGTACTTCTTCCAGATAGCTTTTTTTGCTCCAAGAGGGTTTCCTTGTAACAAGGTTCCAGATAATCTTGCCTCCTAAAGCTAAGTTTTGGGAGTGGATGTCCTTGAATTGGAGGCCCCCTTCTGAAAAGGGATTAGTTACTTTTTCCCAGCTAATTAGACTCAATTTCCTCCCTTTTTTCTTCCCTCCTTCCCACAGGAACCTTCTGAAAAGTGCTTCGATTTTATGGATCATGGTGGAGGGGGCTAGTAGCAATGAACTTTGGTAGATCAGGATGCTTTCCAACACCTCTTTAATAAGGACCACTTTACCCGCAATGTTTAACCAATTTTCTCCCTACGAATTGATTCTTTCTTTTAACTTGTCTATCAACGAGAGCCATTGAGACACCTTTGGCTTTGTTCTGAAAATTGTTACTCCCAGGTATTTAAACGCATCCCAATTGGTACAACTTTCCATTCCCAGGACTCTTGATATCTCCATCATTTCCCTTGGCGAGATGTTCCATCCGTAGATCTTTCTTATAGGCAGGCTTACTTCACTTCTTGAGATCTCTTTGTAAATGTCCAGCTCCATTTTAAATTTCTTTGTTGTCTGTACATTTGCTCCTCCTAGCGACAACGTGTCATCCATGAATTGAGCATGGTTTATGTATTTTACCCATGGGGCTATTCTCAGGCCCAGGAGATTGTTTTGAATCTGGCCATGATTCAGTTAGAAGCTGATAACTGAGGCTTGAATTGCATAGAGAAGTGGAGAGAGGGGGCAGACTTTCCGTAGACCCCTAGAAGCTTGAAATAACTTAGATTCTCGACCATTTACTAGAGGGGCGATCCATGGGGATCCAATGGAAGCTTTGATACAGTTTATGAATGTTGGGGCAAAGCCAAAGTTTTCCATGACTTTGAACAAGAAATTATGCCTAACTATATCAAACGCATTTGCAAGATCGATCTTTATGATCATACCTTTGTCTTTTTGTTGGATTCTTGAGTGCAGGGATTTTTGGACTAGGATTATATTGTCCACTATATGCCTTCCTTTAATGAACCCGCCTTGGTTCTCTGAGATAATTACAGGGAGAATTTTTTTAATTTTGCTAGCTATTATTTTTGTGAGGATGTTGTAGCTTGTATTGCAAAGAGAGATTGGCTGGAATCTTCCAAAACTGATAGCTCCTTTTTCTTTCGGAATAAGGGATAGGAAAGACGAGTTTGTTCCCCCTCCTATCTTGCTGCAATTCTGAGATTTCCTGATCAGTTTTATAAGGTCTGCTTTTATAATATCCCAACAGTTTTGATAAAATCTTGCTGTGAAGCCATTTGGTCCTGGTGCCTTATCTGGGTTCATCTGGTCGAGAGCCTCTTTTATTTCTTGCTGGTTTACTTCCTTTACCAATTTGCTGTTAGTGTCTTCTTGAATGACGTTCGGAACTAGGGAGAGCGGGTAGGATTTGAGGTCTATTAGGGACATTTGAGTCTCTGTGTAAAGATCTTCAAAGGTTTTTGTCGCAACTGCTTTTATGCCTTCAAAGTATGATATAATTTGGTCTTGAACATGAATTTCATTCACTGTCTTGAAATGCTTCCTTGCCTCAGATTGTTTGTGGAATTAACTGGTGTTTTTGTCTCCAGTAGATTTCCTCCTCTCTACAGGATTGGTGCCATTTCCTTTGGAGATGGTCCTCTTGGTGTAGAATTTCTTGAGTTGTCTCCTGTTCTTCCATTTCTTGTTGGTGATTTTTGAGCTATTTTCTGGCTTCTTGACATTTAATAATTGGATTCTTTTGGGTTTTTGCCCAGTATTTGAGCACTACCTTGAGCCTCCTATGTTTTTCTTCCCAAACAAAAAATTCTGATCCTATAACTTTCTCATTCCAGATTTTGGTAACCAAGACCTGGAATCCTTCATATTGTAGCCAGGCTGGGCTAAATATGAATGGGATAGGCCCAATATTCCTATCATGCGAAACCTCTAACAAGATTGGATTATGATATGACACACTATGTGGAAGGATAGAAGTTGAGGGCGTGAGGCCCAAGAGCATAAAGGAGCTTTGGACTAAAAACCTATCTAGCCTGGCAGCAATATGCTCCGGTCCTATTCTCTTGTTTGACCACATGTATTTCCCCTTAGTTGGTTTGGAATCCTCCAGCTCCCATTCTGACATGATGTCTTGTACCCATTCTCTTGCTGGGTCTCGCATAATGGACCCACCTTTTTTCTCGACCACTTCTAGTGTCACATTGAGATCCCCCCCAATAATGATGTTTTCTAGGTCATTTGAGAGTAGAAAATCTTTAATCGAGTCCCAAAAATTTCTTTTTTCATTCAATAAGACCGGGACATAGAGGTTGAAAAGACTTACCAGCCGACCCGTTTCTTTATGTAAAATACTAGTGTAGATCCAGTGCATGCATGTTTCGGTTCTGATTAGGTCAAACTTCATGGTGTCCTAAAGGGTTCCCAGGCCTCTCGAGGTGCCTCTTGCGCTTACTGCTATTCCTTGGCTTTCTTCCAGAGGGACTTTGTTTCTTGGAGGAAGTCTTGTTCCTCCATCTTGGTCTCTTGGATTAGAAGGATATCGGTATTTGACATTTTGATTATGTCCTTGAGGGATTCTTCCTTTATTTTGCTGTCGAAACCCCTACAATTCCAGGAGGTTAGCTTCATGATTTACCTGGGGGGTGGTATGGGATCCTTGATGAGACCTAGAGTGTTTCCTTGTCATCCTGAGATTAATCATCTATCTAATTGTTGGTTGCAAGCCACTGAGGACATCTTTGTATGTCTCATTTTTCCTTTCTTCTTTCTTGGATTTCCTTCCTTTGCCTGATTTTTTAGGAGTGACAATGGAGTCACTAGCACCCTCGTAGTCACTGTCTGGGGATACCTCTCCCGATTCCATGTCTGGGCCTCTCTCCTTCTCAGAGACAGTATTTCCCTGCCCCTCTTCCCTTTCGACCACTGGTTTCTCTTGGGTTCCTAGGGGTGTCTTTTCTTGTGTTCCTTCTTCAATTGGTTGGGATTCTTTTGGTTCTTCGCTGACCATTTTATCTGTTTGTTATTATTCTAGTACTCTGAAGCTATTCTTTGCCACTGCTTCTGGATGATTTCCTTGATCCTTGGAATGTGTAGGGATTGTATTTTCATTCTGCGGTCCTTTTTCTTTGGCTTGTGCTCTTCCTTTTCTGGGTTGTTTCCATCTGTCTCCATCTTCCTTCTCCTTGCTTGGGTTTTTGGGGGAGTTTCACTGAAAGTGGCCATATTCATGGCATACCCTACACTTGAACAATAATTGTTCATAGTCGAGCTTCTAGTAGTGGTGCCATTCTCCAACTTTTAGTTTGATTTCCTCCAGAAGGCCAACCTCTAGATCCACTTCCACGCAGATGCGTGCACATAAGTATTGGTCTTTGGGGTCTGCTCTGTCAATGTATTGTCCTAGCCCATTCCCTATTGCTTGGAGAGAACTAGGGTTCCAACAGTGGATTGGGAGATTGGGTAGCCTGACCCAGACTGAGACGTCCTTGGGCACTTCCACCGCAGTATCGAAGCTTGGCTTCCAACGGTTCAGGTATAACCCTTGAGTTCCCATAAAATACGAGACATTCCTAAAACTGAGGTCTCTATCTTCCTGAGAGATGAATTCGAAGATGAAGAATATTCTTCCCATCGCATAGAAGGTTACGCTATTCTGGATCAATGGATGCCAGTTCCTTTGGATACAGTTATTTGTAGATCTGGTTGATGGCCAAAGGCCCATGAATTTCCCTACCAATCCATGATCGGACAAAGATATTTCTACTCTCATAGGATGGTCCGGAGGTAGTTCAATCTCCGGGATCGAGTCGAGCTTCTTAATGAAGCTAGGGGGAGCAACTGGGGGAATCTTCTTGCCTTGGGTGGCCAAGATCTTGCGGAAGGAGGATTCAATTGAAGGAGGGGGTGGGGGCTCCCCTCTTCCCGAGGCTTCCATAGCTGCAACTGAGATGCTTCAGATATGGAACCCTAGGCGGTCCTCAGATAATATTGTATATATGAAAAAGACATAATTATTCATATCAGAATAGTTATATGAAAAAAACATAATTATTCATATCACAATCATTTCACTTGTCGTATTTAAGTATTTTTGTTTCTAAACACATTTAATTAGCATATTGTATCTTGTTGGACAACAAACAATTCACCTTGACGAAGAGTTAAACATTATATGACATTAATGGTTATAACTTTTTGCAATCACAATCCAAATTAAACGATTTCATAAAAGTAAAGTTAAACATGATATGGCAACTGTAAATTTAAACGAGTGATACATCTCAAATTTAACTTAAAAACAGAGAAATCATTAACAATGTTAATCATTATCATACTCATAATACATTTTATAAATCAAACAACAACAACCACAAAATTATATGAAAAACATCATGAGCGATATACATATGAATATACATGTCAAACATACATCTCAACAAAATATGCAATAAACATGTCATATATACATTTCAAGTCAAATATAAAATAATCAATATACATATCAATTAGTACAACTGCTAGCTAGGTCCACCACCATATCCAAATGTTTCAGTGTATCTACTACCGGAGGTAGAGGGTCTATCAATAATAACATCATAAAGAAATGTCGACATAAGTACACTTCAAATGTATCTCTATCAATATCATCAACCTGTGCAACAATACCCAATGTGAACATATTGTCCAAAGCGTCAAAAGTTTGTGACACATGTGGAGGAGGAGGAGGATTGATGGATGATGACACATGTGGAGGAGAAGGACAAGGATTGATGGATGGTGACATAAGTGGAGGAGGAGGTGGAGGATTAGTAGATGGTGACACATGTGGAGGAGAAGTAGGAGGATAGGTGGATGGTGCAGACACATGTGAAGGGGGAGGAGGAGGAGGATCAGATATGGATGGAGAAGACACATGTGGAGGAGGAGGATTTGGCGTGGATGCAGGTTCAAAAACATATGGAAGGGAATAAAGAGGATCGTTGGATGGTGTAGACTCATTTGGAGGAGAAGCAGGAGGAGGAGGAGGACCATGTGGTGGAGTAAAGGATGTGGATGGTTCTGGTGACGAGTCAGATGGATTAAGATCATGAGAGAGACCCCTAAACCTCTCAATGGGGTTGACGACATCGACAATATGGAGCATCAAAAAAATCTTGTCACGATGTAGATTCCTCCATATTGTAGAGAGATATGGTACCCTTAATATGTCTCTAATCGATGCATGTACTACTTTGTGTAACATCCTGCTATTGCGTGCACTAACAGAACTTATTCTTTGAGGACACTTGTGCGCAAGTGATCCGGTTCTTTATACGATTGGTTGTTTTGATTATGATTATGAGATATTGTGGATTTGATGATATGTTATTTTTTTTGTATTTGCATCGACATGTGCTATTAACTGGGCTCTCCTGACTGTGCATGACTCTGGATGTTGAGGATGCCGAGGCATTGATGAAACTCCTTGGACTCCAGATCGAGTCAGGGAGTCGATTGTTAGGGTTTGAATGTTGTTGATGTGACATATGTACATACGATTAGATGTTATGATGTTGATTATTATTGCTGACATGATTCATTTATGGATGTAGGCTAATGATAGCTTGTCGACCAGACTCACATTTGGAGTAGAGGGGTCACGCATGACAACCAGAGACATTGAGGGAGAGGTGTGGCAACAACCCTTCCATAGCCTACTAGAACTCCTGCCATGGCTCGAACTGTAGGTTAACACCTACCTAGTTCAAGAGACTTGCGATGCCGTGAGGGTAGACTGTGAAAGTTGCTCATGATGATTCTAAGGGGCACACAATAAGGCAATGTCCTTATTCCTTAGAGGCTCTTAGTCTCCCACAAGATCACCTGATAGAGTATTGACTCCAGGGGTTTGACGTGTACCAAGTTCAATCAAGAGGTGAGTGGCACCCTTGGAGCACGTAGTGGGTCTTGAAGGGAACGTCGTGCAAATAAAAAAGAAAGAGGTGAGTGGCACCCTTGGACCACGTAGTGCGTCTTGAAGGGCGTGCCATGATTTTAACTGATAAGTTAATAAACCTGGTGCCTAGAAAACTATGCCTCCTTAGGACCTGGTCGGCCTTAAATAAATGATGTGATAAGTAAAGTTTAATAAAATAATTTTTCCCTTAAGAGCTGTCACCAATCGTAGTGAATTGAAAACCTAGGTGTGAGTAGAACCTTAGAAAAAAACAAAAACTAATTAGACATATAACAGGAGGGGGGTAAAGAAAATTCAAGCATTAATAATTAAAGTGGAAATTTTAATAAAGGATTAATTAATAAAAGGGGTATTTGGTTGTTTTTGTCTAAACCTGCTAATTCTGAACTTAGTTATAAAAAGGGGAAACTTTAAGAAAAARGGAAACTTAAAGAAAAGGGGGAAACCTAAGGAAAAGGGGAAAGTTAAAGAAAAGGGGAAACTTAAGGAAAAAGGGGAATGTCTAACTTAGTAAGGAATCTAGCCTTTGGAACTTTCTATTTATGAACTCATATAGGAATTAAGTAAGGCGTAAGTCATTTAAGAATTGTAAGGGAATAATGAGACACCGAGGAGCGTTTTTAGGAACACTTTTGAGTGGGTGAGGGAAATAGGAATATTTAATTAATTAATAAATTAATTTTCTGGTGCAACTAGGGGATCGGGCGACATGTGTACGGGGGAGGTTTTTCCTAATTAAATAAATGAAAAAGGGATCTAATAAGGGTTTGGGAAACTAATGACTAAGAAACTATATAAAAAGGATGGAAGAGGAGGAGTATGGAGGAGATCAAGCTTGCGTAACGTTACACTGCTGAAATTTCATCTTGACTGAACTTTCTCTTGTGGGAGTTGGGATACCCAACTTGGGTAACCAGTGGTAGCTCGACCTTGTGAGGCGATCTGGGGGATAACATTCTCTGGTATTGTGTGCATGGACCCTTTGTGGCTCGGGGGCTCAGGGGGAATAAGAGTACCCCTAGCATTGGCTGGGAGGTATCACTGATGTCACATCAGTTCGCAAGCAATAACTAGACAGAGCGCGTGCAGGACAACGACTTCAGAACATTCAAATTTGGCTACGGTACACATGTGTATATTTGTATTGAATGGTTGTTAAATTCCATGTATATGCATCTCTCTAATGTCGAAAGAATGCGTGCGTCATTGTGTTAACAATTTAGTTAATTTTCTGTTCTGGCAATTTACGCTTGTGAAATTTGGTTGAATGGTAGTTGAATTATGTTTCTGTGCCTTCAGTTAAAGTACTTCTATTGTGTTAAAGTTTATGTTTTATTCAATGTAATACTATCCAGAGATTTCATTTTTTTTTTCTTTCAGCGAATTTGTCTTGATGAGCGAAATGTTTTATGATAAGAGAATTCAAATTTATCCCAACCTTATGTTTATTGTACTTTTGATTTGATTTCCAATGGAGAACCCAAAATCTGAATGCAAATGACTTCTCTGCATTTTTTTTATTGTTTTTAATACAAGAAAAAATGTGTTTTTATCTTATATTCCTTTATCCTTTAAGTTATTAGTCTGTTCCTGAGCAGTCGACGAGGAGCCGAATCGACTGTCTTTCACTTCGGTATTAAATATTTAGATTCAAATTCCCTTCTTTCCTTTGCATGGATAATAAGTGTAGAATCATTCCTCTACCCAGCGTTTTTATGCAACAAGTTTCTTTGCGTTTGGGGAAGCCAATGGCTCTGCGCCCCTATCTTTACCCAACGAACCATTCCTTTTTCTCCGTGCCTTGGTATTTTTTTAACTATGCATCTTGGATCCCTTGTATCTCTGTGCCAGAACTCTTAACGAATAAACCTTCCTTGTCTTGCAATGCTAACCACTTAGTGCCCAAAATCGAGTCCATGTGTTAAGTGTTCCAATGTAAGACCCCACACGTCCTTAACTAATGTACCACATGTCCATATTTACTCTTATTGAACTGTCATTTACTGTTTTATTGTTCTTCTTATATATCATCACTCTGGTTGGTCCAATAATTGTTTCTTTTTGATGATTTATATTATTTAATTAATCTTATGGATTGGTTTCCTTTGTTCATTCATTGATAATTTAATTTTTACTATCCGTTGTGTCCTGAAAGTTACGACTTCGATTATACATTCCTTAGAGTATTGTTGCCCTAAAATGTTCCTTTAATCTTGAAGTGAGAGATTGGATATTTGGATCGCCCTTTGAAACTGGAACCCATTTGTTGTCCGCAAGGAAGTTTGATGCTCTATTCAAACCTCTAAAACTAGAATTTTGCTGCAGTTACATATTGTATTACTATCCCATTCCTTTAATAACCACTGGAATCGTATTACAGATTGTATTACTATCCCAGATTGTATTATTACTGGAATTTTGTATGTTGTGTAGTGGTAATGTTCCAGATCGTATTATTACCTGAATTATGCTACAGTTACAGATCATATTACTATCCCATTCCTTTAATAACCACTGCATTTGTATTACATATCATATTACTATTCCAGATCATATTATTACTGGAATTTTGTATGTTGTGTAGTGGTAATGTTCCAGATCGTATTACTATCCCATTCCTTTAATAACCACCTAGCGATTTGATGAAGTTACACAGAGTTATTATTATTATTTTATCGAGTTCTATAAATGCCCAGAAGATTAAATTATGTAGTGGTTAAGAACTGGAAGCATTATGTAATTGGAAATGTTTTGTTTTGTTTAATTATTGAGTGGTTAAGAGCTGGCAGTATTTTTGCAATTTAGAATGTTTGTTTTTGGCAGAGAATAGCACCAAAACTTTTATTTCTATTGAATTGTAGTTATTAATACACATATATGTTTATTTCCATTGAACTCCAATCATTACAACGCAAGGATTTTATTTGCTATCTCGAATTCTTCAAAAATGGTATTAGATCTGTAATATGTATATGAGCACTTTTAAAAAAAAGAAGAAATAATAGTTATAATATTTTATTAAGGTTGGTAACACCAATTTGTTTTCTTGCATAATGTGGTAAATGATTTATAAACCAAATCTACATTTGGTGATATACTGTCTATTCACCCCTATCCTAATTTGGTTTTTCCTATTTGATATAAAGACAATGGGTCCTCGATGTTTATAATTTTTGGATGTCTAATACAACAATTGCTATTGAAATTGCTATGGGAAAGGGTTATAACAATTGGGCTGTAGTTTGCCACCATAAATGTCTTCTTTGACACATCCCCTTTCCCATTGATAATTTAGAACCTTGTCCTTCACCTTACCAGAAATTACGTTTGGTCATAGTTCCTTTCTTTACCTTATTTATAACTCTTCGATTCAATATTAGTTTCATAATATGTATGAGCATTTACTAAGACCTTGTTTTAATGTGAAATTTTTTAATGGAATAAGAAAAACTTATAGAAGTTAGACTAAGATTTTGTAGCTACAAAGTTCCTTACTTTTAACACTTCTCCTTTCATTTACAAACTCAATCCATTCTCCTTCAGTAATAATGTATGTCATTGCCAGTGGAATTCAGACACGTTGGATTATATGTTTGGTTGAAGGTTTTGAATAATTTTGTTTTGCGTGGGTCACTAGCACCCTTGTCCCCTTGTGGCAATGTGTTACCTTATGATTGGGTCTTTGCGTGTGTTAATCGATAAGTACAAATGAAACCTGGCTCAGGATTTTGCACCTCCTGCTGTGGATGATGTTGTTTTTAAGTAAGGTTGTACTTGTTGTAACGTTATGGTGTTGTCTCTAGTTCATCGGGAGGGTTCCAGTTACTGGTCGTCGAAGCAGTCGTGTTTGGATTGATTGATGTTGTATTTTACCTTAGTTGGCTTGGTCTCATTTGTGTCGGGTGGGATGTAGACACCTCCTTGCTCCTCAAAATAGTCGCTAGTCTTGAGACCTTAAATGGTCAAAATCGATGGGAACCTAGGCTTGAGCATTTCTTATGTGTCCTGGAGGTCCTAACCTTGCAGGGTGGGATTGGCGGGTAGTCGTATCTATTTTTCATCTGATTGACTGTCATATGTTGTTTCCAGTGGCTTAATGTTCTAGTATGCTAGGTCGATATGTTTTTTTTCCTGATTTGTGTGTGATGTGTTCATCATCAAGTTGTGTTGATTTTTGTTGTCATTGTTACCTTCCTGCTTTGGAAAAAAAAATTGCACTTGTTATGCTCGCATGTAGTCGAATGATGGGGGTCGTTACATATGGTATGAGAGCGGGTTCGAACCGTGACTTGGGATCACTACGTCTTCCGTTGATTAGATATTTGATTGCAATGTTGCTAATTAAACTAATTTGTATTCATGCAAATAATAATGGTTATAGGACGCCGTAGAGGTAGATGATGGGGTGATAGGGGAGGAGGCATGATGCCTCGAGTAGCATCCATGCCTGAGGGGTCTAACCCCCAGGGAGACAAACAATTTGTGGGGCAAGAACAAGTAGCTATGGGTGATGTGGTTGGGATAATGAGGTCCTTTCATAGGATTTCTGAGGAACTGATGAGTCATTTGGATAGAGATGAGGTCAGGGCCCCAGAACCTCCTAAGGGTCCATCGCACTATGGTCGGTAATGGTAGCATTCACCGAGAAATCAATAAGGTCAAGTTTCCCGAGTTCTTTGGTGCCCTGGACGGCGCAGTCGCCGAGGCATGGTTGGAGAATATGGCAATGTGATTTTCACTTCGTGAATATACCTCCAACATGAAGGTCTGCATGGTGGTCTTTCAACTGAAGGGGGGTGCTCTTATATGGTGGAAGACGCTCCTGCCGCAATTGAACATGGTCGTCGAAGACATTTCATGGGAACTATTTGAGGAACAGTTCTGGGAGAGGTATCTATCTGAGCAATTCATTGAGCGTCATCTCAACGAGTTCAAAGCCTTGCGACATGGCGACCGTACAATTCTCAAGTACGAGGCTCGTTTTATGGAGCTGCTTCGGTATGCTCTGCACCTGAATACCGAGAAATTTAAGGTCAAGAGGTTCGTGTTTGGCCTTAATGGAAACATTCGTGTAAAGTTTAGGATTTTGATGCCTCAAACCTTGCATGATGTTTTCCAGAAGGCCCTCATAGTATAGGAGGAGCTTATCAATGGGGGTCAGAGTAGGACTCCAACGAGACTAGCGGGACAGGTGTCATTTGGTGTGCAACAACATCAGACACCAACTAGAAATTCATCAGGATATTGTGGCTTCCAGAGAGGATCCACTTTCACTACACCTCAATGACTAGTGCCTCAGCAGTGGACTCCTTACCGAGGACCAAAACACTAACAGGTGTTGACCATAGCAGCAACAGTTTAGTCCTGTTCAACAAAACAGACCAGGGTTCCAGGTCGGTGGGTCGTCAGCTTCTACTTCAGGTACTAGGAGTTATGGACCAAAGAAAGGGCATTGGACATGTGGGGAGCCACATTACTAGCGTGACTACCCAATGGAGAGGACTAGAGCATTTGGATCAACCAGACCCACTACCGTGGGAGATTTGGGTAAGGCCCATCGGATTTATGCAGCGGTGAATAACTGCTAGGAAGAGCACCAATCGACTTTGCTCGAGATGCCAGGTACTATCGCTGACCAGACCCTTATTATTTTGATATATCCAGGTTCTACTAAGAGTTTTATTTCTAGTGAAACGATAAAAGGAATTAAGGTAAAGGCAGTCGAACAAGATGAGTTTAGCTTTGTAGAAATGGCTTCGGGAGCCAAACATAAGGGTGGTGGGAAGGTTACAGGTTGTAGCCTTAACTTGGGAGAGTTTGTCACTAGGTCCAACCTATACGTCACAACCTTAGGGTGTTATGACATCATGATCGATATGGATTGGTTGGAATTGAATGATGCGATACTCGACTGTAATATGAAATGATTGAGATTGGTCAATGATGAGGGACAAAGCCGTGTGATTATGGGTTGGAACCAGGGAGTCTCCCTGAGGTTCATCTCTTCCTTGTAGCTACATAAGAGCATGCACAAGGGATGTAATCTTTATGCAATCCTTGTGTTAAACGAGAAGTGAGTAGCGAAAGGTCTAGAAAACCTTCCGATGGTGCGATAATTTGCAAACGTCTTCCCCGAGGAGTTACCTGGGATGTCGTAAGAGAGGGAACTAGAATTTACCATCGACCTAAAACTGTGAACTAAACCGATAGCAAGAATACCTTATCGGATTTCGACCCCATATTTACAGGAGTTGAAAATACAACTGAAGGAGTTGTTAGACCTAGGACTTATACGTCCAAGTGCGTCACCGTGGGGTGTGCCTATTATCTTCATACGGGAGAAGGATGGGTTGTGGAGACTCTGCATTGACTATTGTCAATTGAACAAGGCCACGATCAAGAATCAATATCTGTTGCCAAGGATTGATGATCCGTTTGATCAGATGAAAGGTGTGACGGTGTTTTCAAAGATCGACTTGAGATCAAGGTATCACCAGTTATGGATAAAAGAGAATGACATCCCTAAGACCACCTTTAAGACACGGTTTGGACATTACGAGTTTACTATTTTACCATTTGGAATGACGAATGCCCCAGGGGTATTTATGAGTTTGATGAATGGGGCATTCCGCGAATACCTGGACAATTTTGTCCAAGTATTAATTGACTATATTTTTATTTACTCTCAGACAATGGAGGAGAATGACGAGAACTTGCGCATTGTACTATAGTGTCTACGAGAGAACAAATTGTATGGGAAATTGTCTAAATGATCGTTTTATCAATCGAAGATTCACTACTTAGGGCATGTCATCTCCGGTGAAGGTATCTCTATGGATCCAACAAAGGTCGAGGCTATTGTTTATGGATAAATTCGTGAGTGCGTACACAGACCAATCTCCCCAAGATCCACCCGGATTTGGAACAAACCGTAACAGAATACTACTCTTTCCCTAGATCTAACTATTGAATGAACTAAGAGAAATGGATAGTGTTCATACCTTTTAAACGCCCTCCTTTAATCTCTGTTGTTCC